>JBBMJZ010384043.1:0-15618 GCA_037833815.1 Zingiber zerumbet
TCTCCTCTTGTTATGGAGTAGATTCATTTGTTCTAGGATTAAGGGAGTAGTTGTGATGTGTAATTGATGTATACTCTATTAATTTGCCAATTTCCTATCCATACGACATGCTTATGCTTTATATCTATTTGATTAAACATGTGTGAAGTATTTGTGCTTAAATATCATGTTTGATTGAATGATTGTATTGATTTGTTCGTCCTGTAAAGAGGATGATCTAGATCGTATGACCGGGGGCCCTAATGACAAGGGTATCCTTTTACCAGACATCTAGTGAATTATCTACAAGGAAGCATTGAATTACGCTTAATGGGTTATTTCTAATCCTATGCTATGTGTAATCTAGTGAATATATGACCGGGGGCCCTAGTGACAAGGGTATCCCTTTAACCGGACTTCCTAGGTTACCCCTTCTACTTAGTGGCATAGGATACCATTAGAGATAGTACTCCAACATAACTATCGCGGGGTAGTGTCGATATTGAGTTAGACTTCTTCCATATGCATAAAGATAGAGAATGGATGATGGGCAATTCATAGTACATTAACTAGCGTCACAACGAAACTGAACTCTCTTTTCTCTACTTCTCTCTTGACTTTAGTGCATAAATTCACAACATTCGATTGTTTAGCTAATTCACCATGCTAAGTTTAAACTCAATCCATGTGGGTTTGATATCTTTTATTACTGAGAAGTAATCATACACTTACGGTAGCATAACAAGATGCATATATGTTATATACATTAATAGTTTCTTTTGCTACCGCTATTTTAAGAGCTATAATCCTATCTCCCTTTCTAAATGTTCCGATTACTTTTTCCCTCAACAAATTATCTACAACGATAGTTACTATATTTCTCATTTTTTACTCTTTCCTATGTATCATAACTTAAAACCTAAATTCCCTATCATCCTTATCTTTCCCACTACCCATTTTGTCTCTTATAAAAATAAAATATCAATTCTTCTCCTAATCACCACATCTACTAGCTTCATTGTTTCGGAGAGTTTCTACGTTCCATGTTCCAAATCTAAGACAATTGTATTTCTATAATGTATGTTTTTATCTAACTTATGGTGTAAGAACTCTTGTATATTTAACACTACATCCTAATTCTTATGGACATGTAGCGGTTCTTGCCGAGACATTGCAGTCAGGCCTACAATGTGTTCCTTTCGAAAAAATTCTAACATTAGCACAATAAGTTGATGAATTCATACCTAACATATATCTACATTTTACACTGATTAGCAACCCTCCTCTTTTACACAAGCATGAGACTAACCAGGAGTCTATTCACCAAGAGTGGAGTTTATATTTACATGCATTTAGTAATTTAAATTATACAAACAACCATAGATGGCATACAAACATGGATATCATCACCCAATTTAGTATGAATATAAGTTAATTTTTAATTTTCTATTTCATACAATTATAATGTGATTTAAAGCATATTATTTAGCATGAATTTAAGGTTGAGTATTCGGTTAAAATCGAATTGGACCGAATTAACCAAAATCAAACAAAGTTTTTCGAACTAACCGAACCGATCGAATTTTCCAATAAAAAATCAATTTGTCATTTCTTGAGTTTTGGTTAATCTCTGTTATTGGAAAATAACCTTTGTTTAGATTTTTGGCCTACCTTAACTCATTTCTTAGATTTTAACTTTGTATCTAAACCCATCCTTATAATAGTTGACCCTTTGACTCCTAGTTATTTTTAGAGTCAATGGAAAACTTTCTTATGATTTCTTTAAGTAGATTGCATGTCACTTAAGATTTCATTTTCAACCTCAAGTTCCTTAATCTGAATGCAAGTCAGCTAAACTTTTAATCTAAAGTTTAAACTAATTTTATTCCTAAATGTTGTTTTTTGCATTTTCAACCTTTCCTAATCATTTAGTTAAACTAGCCACAATATTTATTAACTCATGTACTAGAGGCGAGTTAACCTCATAATGTGTTGAGCAATGTTCCTCTTTGGCTTAAGCTAGACCCTTTATCTTCACTAGAAAAGACACCATTGTCCAGTGCTATGAATGTTAGATTGTATTTACTCTTTGGCTTTTCATCTTGTTTTTCTTCTTTGAATGTAGATGTGTCATCCAAAGTTGCCCAATAAAATAAGTTTCTTCATTTCTTCCACCTTTTACTTTCTATTCCCATTTCGTTTCTTTAATTTTGGACAAATTTTGTTTACTATGTGTTTCTCTTGATTGCAATTGAAACATTTTAAGGACTCTTTTTTCTCCTTATTCTTCATGTTCTTGAGTATGTTACTAATCTCATTTTAGCTGAAGTTTCTAATTTTTCTTGAATGCTCTTTACCATACGCATGCTTGAGATTTGTCATCACTCTCTAATGATGAAGATAATGATGATGGTGAATCTGACTATAAAGAAGATGATGATGAGCTCTTCTTCTTCTCTTAGCTTTGCATCACAAAAGCAAGCCCCTTTCCTTTGGATTGTCTCTCTTGCTTCTCAACATTGATATGTTTTTCTTCATGCAATTCCAATGTTAGAAGAGATCCTCTAGAATGCATAGCTAAATATTCTTTGACATAGAGTAAGCATCAACAATTATTCATTGTGAAGTTTTTTGAATCCATTTAGTGCATTCTGGAACATATTCCTACGAGTTATTTCTTCTGTAATGCATTTGTGTTCTTAGAGCATATGCCTTTTCATTGTGGAGTCATCTATCAACTATGTGAGACAATTTCTCCTCTCATCTTGAATGTATTAAATTGTGTTCTTAGAAGATCTCTTTACAAATTAAATTGATGTCTTCATTCAACTCTATTAGCTTCTCCCTTAATTCTTTAACACTCATACTTTTAACTTTATTCAACTTGTGTCACAAGAGTATTCATCAATAAAATAACTTGTGCTTTTCCATCAACTATTTAATTCATCCATTTGGTTGTTCGTCCATTCTTCCATCTTTATCAAATCTTCATCTTGATCTCTTGAAGTTCATACCTTCTTCCATGGTAAGAGTTAATCAAACTCAATTTTCAAATAGACCATTTTTTTCTCCATGCATTAAATCCCCTTCAAATTTCAATGGTAACAAGTGCATGTAGGTCAATGCTTTCAAAAATGTTAATCTTCCGAATCAGAGCATCCTACTCTAATACCAACTGAGTATCAATGGTTGGTTCCTAACAACTTATTGGTTTAACGTGGTTCAGAGACTCGGCTTCTACTCCACTACCTACAACTCGCTCAAACAAGACTCTTAATCAATCCATTATAATCAGCTCCTTCACAAAAAGTGATAAAACGTCTAACAATCTCAACCATAAAGATGATCAAAATCTTAATTTCCTCTTAAATAGAAATTAAAATGTAAAGGTAAGGAGAGGAGATTATGCAAAGACTTATTAATTAAAGTCTTCAACTTAGATTGTTAAGCCCTTAGAAAGTTGCAACACTTGAACACTTGGTCAAATAATGTTTTTGAGTACCCTTGCCAAACCAAAAACACTGGTATATAAATGTTGCTCCAGACATTTTGTTTTTTTCTAGTAGACTAGAATGGGCTTCAATTGACTACTCAAACACAAATGATCGTTAACTAATAGTCATATGAGCAGTCAACTGTAAATCTAATCAAGTCAACTACTCAAGTCTCTAACCAACTAGAAGAACTTAAAACCTACATTAATAGCTACTCAAACAAAAATATTTTGTTTATTGAACCTTTAAATACATTCGACTTCCACAGTCAATTGAATCGAATTATTGATTCCTCCTTCACTAGACTTACACCATCGCAAGCCTACATAAAAGTCCAAAAGTCTAGCTAAGCCACAAGCTCTAACTCAGGATTTATTCCTCCTAAGTCAAAAGGCTTTGATCAAGCTACTAGGTAATAAATCCGTACCTAGCTAAACACATCATCACTAAATCCCTGGATGTTGTTCAAAAGCTTCCATGCTTCTAGGTCTTTAACCCTATTACTACTCTTTGTTGCTTTCAAGTCCACCTTGTGACAAGTCAGTCCCTCGAATGCACCAAACCCTACGAGCTTATTCTACATATCATCATTCACCCCTTGCCTACAAGCCCACCTTGCTTCGAACTACCCTAGATTATACCTCGTGTAAGGTTCTCAATATCTCAGATGCACTAAGATCTCCTAGCTTACTACAGGTGGCATCCTTCTTTCCTTATCTTCCGAGACCACATCAGAGCGCACCTCGTGTCAGGCCCTTGGTATTTCAAATGCAACAAAATTTCCAAGTTTGCTCCATATGTCATCCTTCTTCCCTTGCCTTCCGAATCAACCTTTGTGTCAGACTTTCAACCGATCGAATCAACAACCACTCAATTCAACTCTATCAAGTTACCAAGCTCCACCAGCTCCTATCTACAATGCAAAACAATTAGATCGAAGTCAACCACTTGAGGGTATTGGTGCACCAATATATGCATGAGATTTCAAACCATGGGAGAAAGACCTCTATATCAAGGAGGGAGGGTAGTTCTATGGAATGGAGGCAAATGTTGTAGATTAGTGTAAATTTAGCTTAGCATGGAAAAACTAGAGATTCGACAGAGGTTGCTATAGGAGTGGGTTAACTGTGTTTTATTCAAGGGAAGAGATTAAATCCTTTCATTGCATCAAATCTAGTTTTCTAGCTGAATCAAATGTGAGTCAAGGAGATTACAACTACTTTTATTAACAATGAGGATAGTGGTTAGGTAGGCAAAGATGGTTAGTATTGTTAACAGCAAAACACGATGATAGTTGCTCATCAGCAATGACAAGACTGAGAGGCTCGAAGGTAAGGGAGGTAAGCTTCTACTAAAGAGAAATGTCAAGTTTATTGTTAAGATAAGGAAAAAGGGGAGAGGGAAAAGAGGAAAACAGTCCTATAATTGTAGGCTGCAACGAACTTGCACAAGTCATGGTTACAATTGAATGTAGGAAGAGATGATCCTTTGAGTGGGAGATAGGATTTTGTTAGTGGAAATGTGATTTCATTTGTATAGAAGGATGGTCTTGAAGATGCTAAGTAGTGTGCAAGGTGCATTGATCACTAAATTTAAACTCAATGACAAGTAGAGAAAAGATCTTCTCTAGTGGTTGTGATAGATCAGCAGGTGTTGGGTTGAATGGGAGTCTAAAAGATACCCGCAATAGAGGAGTTGTTGTTCCAATTTATAAGGTAGACAATGAAAGCCACCTTTGGAGGAGAGGTGGAGGGAAATAGTGTGGATTTGCATCTTGGTAGGGTTGTTGCCTTCTATAGAGATTAAAGATGGCAAGCGGCTTCCTGACTAGGATGACAAGTTGGAAAAAGGGATAAGATCCTAGGTAAAGAAGTCTTTTATAAATCGAGGTGTCAAAATACAATGAACAAATGAACGGTGATAATACCAGGCTTATAAAGATGACACAAAGATGAGGAGTAATAGGCTAAGTTTGGTGCAGAAAACTCAATTGGCAATGATGCTTGCAAAAGGGAAACACTAAAACACTAGAGTACGAAGAGCACTAAATCAATAAATTTAAAATTCAACTCTGATACCAATTAATGAAGGATGAGTAACAATAATCTCATATAGAAAACAAAAGTCACAGACAAACATTATTAGTGATCATTAACATTTGGAAAATCAAGGTTGGGGTCACTTTTAAAGGCTTTAACATAAACAAAATTGAAAATGAATTAAAATATTTTAGGAGCAAATAAACAAATATTTGAATACTTAAAAGGGCATGATCAAATATAGATCAGTTACACCTTAAGCAATATAATTACACAATCAAAATCAAACTTCATTTCCCCTCTAAATAAAAGCATCTATAAAAATAAAGCTTAACAAAGTCTAAATCTTAAAAAAAAATATATAAATTTGCAATGTAATGTGATGATTAGAATTAGTCATAAAAAAGTAACAAACCCCAGGGTTCCTTAAATTGTTACCAAAAATTTTTATCAGTGCTTGTAACAACATTCTGGAATTTACATCAACTGTAAAAATCAACTATATAAAAAAATGTAATGCTTCCATTACAGCCTGCATGATATTACGAAGTGGTATTTGACTTTAGGAGAATCAAAGGGCATCAACTAAAAGCAAATAAAAGATTCTAATGTGCATAACGTATTCAAAAAGCTAGTAGGGTATAATGATTGCATAGAATGGGGAAGATAAGCTCTGGTGAAACTGTATACCTGGTGAATTTCAAAATCATTATAACTCTTGATCTCTTGGATGGCTCTTTCTATGCTACATTCAAAACCAAATACGCCCTTTGGATACAGCACTTCAGCAACACGAACAACATCTTCATCACTGTACACGTGTCTAACCAGCAATGGATGATTTGCAATCTGACAAAAGAATGTCATTCATCAGGTTCAAAAGCATATTCTATGTAAAAATGAAATAAATTTTAGGCACCTTGCGAAACTGCATAAAATAATTGGAAATTTGACGTTTGGGGAGCAGATCAACTCCAGATGCAGAAGCAGAAGACTTTGAGACCCGAGCCTGGGAGGCTGCACGGTATTCATTTATGGCATTAACATATGCCATAGACTGTTGCGAGCCCATGTGAACATAATGAACCTGCAAAAGTATTGAATGCATGTTGAACGTGCAAAACCAAAGTTAAATCAGTCATAAGGCTTACATGTCGTATCTTTGGAACAAGTTGTTGCATAACATCGGACTTCAAGCGCCTTAATATGAATGGCCCTAAAATGGATTTTATCTGTGAGATCATATCATTATCTTTTGCATTCAACAACTTTTTCAGGTCCACATCCCCAGTGGAAAAAATATCAGGCATCATAAATTCTAACAATGACCATAACTCCTGCAAATGTTAAAACATGTTATCGCAATGTTGTTGATCACTCAGGAGCAGAATTATGACATACTAGCCAATGCATCTGACAAATGGAAGACAAGGAAATATAGGAAATGCTTGCAAAGACAAAATGAACTCAAGCAATACAAACAATTCTCTTACCATTTCTCTATTCATGGTTCAGAACCCCAGACCCTAGTTCTTACACTATGGCATATGACTAGCTGGTAAGTCATCCCTTGAATCACTTCTATTTTTTCTCCTTCTCAGATACTTCCGAGGTATAGAAACCTCATACAAACCTTTCTTACAAGATAAAAACAAGAAGATAATCTAAGTAAAACAATAAGAATACAACAAAGACAGTACAACCTTAAAGATCTTCTTTGGACTTGCTTTTACTTATATTCATTCATACTTATTGGCTTTCAACAACCTCCAAAGCTTCTTTACTTATAGCCTTCATCCGGCAAAGGTGATATCACTCATCCCAAGCGGTCCAGTATTGTCAGCCCCACGACAAGATACAACGTAAATCATGGTACGCAACGGCCTCCTAGGTGGGAGGGCATAACCCAAGGCGATGAAACCCCCGAGAATTGACCCATGCCCAATCCAACAAGTCTGCCACCCGAGTACCAACTGCGCTATGCCCATGGGGGCATACTTATAGCCTTCATGTTCTACCAGCAACTTGTTCTATACGACAGCTTCTACCTTTTGTCTACCACAATTGCATATGCTTCATGTTGACTGTTTGGCTTTCCAACAACTTAAATCGAATGAACCATCTCTCAATAAGCTGGATGTAATATAGTTGGTAGAATATCTGATTGCACCTATCAACTCAACAGTCTTATTCTAGTTTTCTCACTGGACCAACCAATCAACTAAACCAACCAATCAACTAAATCCAACCCAGTTAACTGCCCAAAGTTGACTAAGCCACAAACAGAAACATGTTGTTAACTGATAAATCAGCCTAAGTCAACTCTCTGTCAACCCACAAACGCATTGACTGAATCCTACCACAAGTCTACTAAATCATCAACTATGATCAATTCTAAGGACATGCCCTCATCTAAATCGAGGAACTTCTTTATCTTGCCAAGTGGTGTTTCCTCCGGGATTTCCTCATCTTACCAAGAGCCCAGTCCTTACATCCCAATCTTCTCTTTACTAGAAGCCTTACCTACGGGACTTTCTTGTCTTGCCAAGAAGCCTAGCCTAGACTTCCTTAGATTGTCAAGAGGCCTTCCCTCCAAGATTTTCTCTACCAAGCATATGATCAACATTACTTCCAAGACTTCGCTTGCAAGTGGCCTTGACTTTGAGATTTTCTCTGTCAAGCATTCAATCAACTTTAACTTACCAAGACTTGCACTGCCAAAGCATCTAATCAACCTTAACCTATCAAAACTTTCACTTACTAAACATCACGTCAACCTTGAACTATTAAAACTTCCATTTGCTAAGCATACGGTCAACCTTGACCTGTTAAGACTCTTGGAGTGTAAGTGTTGAGACTACTTTAATCCATTAGCACTTCATTCACAACCTACACTTGTTACTTCTCATATATCAACACTTGTTGGAATTCTCCAATTGTCAAGTATTCAATTAACCTTGACCTAGTTGACAAACTATATTAACCAAACTTAAACACATAGGTCAAACCAAACATCAAAACACCATGGTTGATCATGACCAACTTGGAGCACAATTGCATCAAGAAATAAAATACATGAGTGAAATTTTGAACTTTTTTCTAGAGGCGCACTATCATGCTATCTATAGAAAGAATTCAAATCTTGACACTATGCCAACTCTAGTGCCTAAGTGGAGACTAGTGGAGTGAGGTTGTACCAATAATGACCCATTTTGACATATGCCGTAGGGAAGGAGTATATGACATGTTGATCTTCCTTATCCTCCTCCCTTCCCCCTTTGTCCTATGCTTCTTCCTTCCAATGGTCAGGAAAGGTTGTCTAAGTATCAACATGGAGAACTCACAAGTACAAGCTGCCTATATCAAGCCATATCGACCAAAGTTATATTCTTGACATATAGTGCTGAACCTCTTAAGATCATTTCATCATATATGTTATTGCGTAATGTTACATAATCAATGAACATAATTCAGAAAATATTCATAAGTAAACGTGTGTCTTTAAAAGAAACAAATAAATAAATACAAAGAAAACCAGAGCAACTCGTACGCCAACATAAAAGGAAAGAGCTGATATGGTGACCGGAGAGTTTTAGATGAAGATGGCCTTTTACTTTCTACAATTAGTATACAAATAAAAACAAGTACTGTGTAAATATATATACATGTATATAATTATAGAAACTCTTTTTGCTTTAAAAACAAGTACTTTCTAAATTATATACATGTATAAAATTATTCTTGGTTTCATTACTGACATCACCCTAAAAACAAGAATGAACTATAATAATGCAGGGAAAACTTGGTGCATGGGCATAGAGGAATATAGTCAAAACATTTCCAAACTCATTAAAACAGCATTAAGTTTACTATTCACTTAGCTTTTTGCTTTCTAAGCAAGTCACAAGTTTAAACAGAGAAAAAAAACTCCAAGAAGGCTGTTGGCATACATGTAAATCATTTTGAAGTGGGGTTCCTGTTAACATTAGGCGTTGTCGTGCATTTTGAGCTACAGCCATAAGGTTTTTCCATCGGAAGCTATTCTTATCCTTTAAAACATGAGCTTCATCCATTAGAACACAACTCCATTTCCATTGCTTCAATGCCTTACGATCATCTCTCTGTTGTGAGCTGAAAGTTAAACATCACAATATTCATTGCAAATTATATATCAAATCCTCAAAAAATAAACAATTTGGATGAACAAACCTGTGTCGTTCAAACAATGAGTAGCATGCAAGTAATACATTGAAGGAAGGAGGCAAGCCAGCCTTGCCAAGAGAGGTTAATTCCTTTGAATAAGTTGTTCTCCCACTTCCATGAAATAATAAGACAGAGAGTGATGGGCACCACCTAGTCAATTCTCTTTTCCAGTTCTCTAAAACTGAAGCTGGGCAAACGATTAGGTGAGGACCTTGGTCCTTGTTCAAGTGCTTTAGCAAGTTTAGATATGTCACGGCCTGGATGAGAAAAAAAAAGTAATCAAAACTTATCCAATCTCAATTATGAGGTCAAACTTCCATTGAGCTAGACATACCTGCACTGTCTTACCAAGACCCATTTCATCTGCCAAGATGGCTGAAAATGAGGTATAGTTAGAAGGCCTATACGAGTGTTTTATAAGTGAAGTTAAAGAAAAAATGTGAAACCAATGAGAAAGCATCAGCCAACAACAGACACAGTAGAAGTCAAATTGCTCAATTAACTGATTCTGTTTTCTCATAATACTTTAGGAAATAAGCCATCACAAAAAAATATATTAGACACATGTTATCAACTTCCATGAATCTGTAAATCAAATACATCATAGCAGCATTTTTTTAATATATAGTACATGTAATTTTGGATTAGAAAATGATTACTAATTTTGGACGGGAAACTAATCCTTAAGATATCATCGACTCTTAACATTCCAAAGGATGAAGTGCTAAACAATATTGACATTATAATAGTTGAGAAATAGCAATTTTGTTATCCTCATGAGGAGAAAGACTACAACCTGTTTACATAATTCAAAGCCTAACAACGTAATACCAAATGACAATGTGGGATCTATTATATAATTCATATGTCTAGCACTCATTCTCAAGGACTTTAGATTTCTAACATGTCCAACTTTTAACATAAACCAAGCCCCATTAAATGGTTTGTTAAAAATTTTGGTCATCTGTTCTTGAGAAAATGCATTGAGTATAATTCTTCTTGGACATGGCATATTGAATGAAGTGGCAGACAATTTCAATGAGTTTAGTGTGTTTTTGAAAGGCTGAATTGTCTAATGTGTTTAGTTTGTTTTTGAAAGACTGAATTGTTAAGTGTGGATAGCCACATGATTATTAAAATTGATATTCATTAGTTTGTGATTATAAAACTACGGCGTTAAGAAAAGATTGAATAATCTTATAGATGTTATATAGATGTTATGTAATTCAAAATCTTGAAATCAATGATTTGCAATCTCCTACATGTCAAGTGGCACAGTAAAAAGTATTGTTCCAATAGTTTTCAAAAATCTGATGCCACCGGTATCAATTATGTCAATAAGTCATATCATGCTGGTATGACACGTCTTGGCACACTACGCCATGCATCAAAAAAATTAATTTAATTGATTCTCTAATTCTTATAGTTTTATTTTTATAAATAAGTGGAATAATATTATAAACCTAATATAAATTCATTTTGACATGAAGTTGAATAAAACTATTTTTAATTCAATTACTAATTATATAATCATTTTAAAATGTATAAAATTTAACTAAACAAAATTGAATAAATAAATCTTATCCAAATTCATCTCGGCGTGTTAGAATACATGTAGAATGTATCAAATATTGGTACGATATAATATGAAAATTTCAATTCGACTAGTTACTATTAGTTTATTTTTACAACTAAATAAATTAAGTGAAAAGGGAATTAAAAAAATAAAACTTATCTAAATTTAGCTCAGCTACTGAATGTCTCTGTCGACTGTAGCACAATATGGTGTTGAAACCATACAATTCCAGTTGGGACATAACTCCAACATAGAAAAATACATTAAATCTTACCTCTAGATATGTAATTGTATTTTATTCTTTTTTCTTCTTCATTTTCTTCCTCACTCCATTGCCAATTGGCCACATGCACCATATGTCAGCACTTTGGAAGTACTGAAAAAGTAACAATCTGCTTAAAGCCTAAACTTAAATAGACCTTCTATAAATAATACACCAAGCATAAACAAAATCTGAGAATTAACTGTACAAATATACTTCTTATAAATAAGTCTTTTCCTTTATACAGTGTAACAAAGTACAAAACTTTTAGAATTACTTCCCAATAAAACTTAAGTTTCTACATGCTGATTTACATAATCAGAGATTAACTCAGACATGAACCTCGAATATACCTTCTATAAATATTAGACCAAGCATAAAGTACAAATACAACAACAACCAAGTTTTATCCCACTAGGTGGAGTCGGCTAAGAAAATTAAATGTACACATGAATATGTTTTTTTATAAATAACTCCATTTTCCTTTACATCCTTTAATAAAGTATAAACCTTTCAGCATTATATCCCAGTAGAACTTAAGCTTCTACATGCTGATTTGAAACATACCACACAAAAAAAAAAGACATTCGACATAGAAAATGAGCTTTCTGGGCAATCCTTGATCATATGAGCAAATCATCACCATCATCTAATCAAAAAAATATGATTTGGAAAAATCAAAGTATCTGACGATCCGCCTCCAAAAAACTACCTTGTCGCAAAACATAGAGATACCCAAATTTATAAACAACTTCAACTTCAGGAAATTATTCCAAAATATTTGATAAAAATTTAGCTATAGCAATCTACAAATGTTTATGATGCAAAAATATCTCCTGTATGTTGTGTCTATTGTATCAAAGAGTATCACATCATGCCAACGCTCAACAACTCTTGGTATGCTACAACACGATGAATTCAAATTGAGATACTGTTATTATTTTTCTATCTTGTGACAATACAAATAATGTCAAACCTATAGCATTCCAAATAGAAAACAAAGTATGACATTAAATAGTTGTCTCATTTTTCTTTTTCTTCTTCATATTCTTTCACCTTTCACCTCCAATTCTCCATCAACACTATCCATCGAAATGTCGACACGATGCCAACATAGAATCGTTCCAGTCTAAGATTAAAGCGCTGACACAACTCAAGATTTTGAACCTCACTTTGTGCCAAGATTTAAAATTTCTGTATTAATTTCATTGGCCAATCAAAACAAGACAGATTCAGTTGGAATTGATGGCAAATTCAAGGTGGAGGAAAGGAAATTAAAAAAAAGGAAATCGAGCTATTCTACAACTTCTTCCTCAATTGGTTGAAGTCACTCAAGATTTGTTATTGACTAGTTGAAGAAATCTTGTGCAATCCTCACAAAGTGTTCATGAGTTGAAAAAACCCTCATGAAGTTGTATTGCAGGTTGTGTAAACCTCAAAAGTTGTTTGCACGTTGCAACAATCCTTCGGGATCTATTGAGTCATCACAGAGCTTAAAAACTCTCTTCCACAAAAGATGTTGACAAAAAGAACATACACCACAAAATCTCTAGAATTGTGTCGCATTCCTAGAAAATAAAATCAAAAGAACAATTTACTAGCTCAAACCTATGTTTTAAGCTTTAAATAAATACTGCCTTTATTTATCAAATAAATATCATATCCTACTTTAGATTTTTTTTAATTTCCCAATTTGCCCTTAGCCTATGCAATCCTACTCCCACCAAATCAACTTCATGTGTCATTTTGAAATGAAACATTTACACCTAAAATGTCCATTTTAGGGTCTTGTGTTAAAATAACCTAATCAACTCACATTGGCCGACAAACTAGTTTTGAAATTTATTAGGAGGATAAAATGCTCAACTTGTTGCTTCATTTTGATATTCAACCTTCCTTATGTGCATGTAGACCCAACCACGATTCAGAACCGCCAAATCGACGGAACCAACAGTTTGACGGTTCGAAAAAGTCAAGCCTTAACCTTAACCGTCCAAGCCGATTATGGTTCAAGGTTCGAAACCACCAATTACAGTTTGAAACATTCGAAATCGCCCGTTACAGTTCGATTCACGATCTGCGATAGCTCGCGATGGGAAAAAAATACCAAAGAAAGGTGATGGAAAGGAAATATAGGGGAAAGCACAGAGGAGAAAAAAATCATCGCGTGAAAGAACAGAAAAGAAAAAAAAGGCGGCAACCACGCAAGCTGTCGCCCATGGCAAGCAGTCGTGTAAGGCTTTAAAAATAAAAAAAAATACATATCGTTGAACCGACAATTCTTGCTGTCAGCTACCTCCGACACGGGGTCATCGTCCACAGCAAGCAGCTGTCACCCACAGCTAGTGGCGCAAAGATTTAAACAAAAAAAAAAAAAAGGACACCATTGAATTGGCAGTTTGAACCTCCGACTCAATGGATCGAAAACGACCCGAGGTCGAAGCTATGTGTGTGTTCACTCACACCATAGATGTCCATTTTAACACTCGCTTCTTCTAAAATGTTCTAAATAATAATAATGATCTGATTTTCACTTTTAGAAGGGTTAAAAATGGATAAAATGTTGAACGACATAAATTATATCATCATGAAATGAAATGTTGGTTCATTTGCATTTAAAATATGCATTTTAAGGACTACTCCTCAAAATAGTAAAATGTCAACCATTGAAGACCCCCAAAAGAATATTTTGGATATGGTAAGCTTACAAAAAAATTTCATCTCAAAATGACACAATCACCTTGTGGGGTGCATGTATTCACAAGGTGTGTGTGTTGATATGTTGCCCACCTTATGGTGCCCAACCCGTGTCCACCTAGTGTGTTTTTTTTAAAGCTTAGGGTTTAAGATTTAGGCCTTAGAGTTTAGGGTATAGTATTTAGGGTTTAGGAAGTGAAAACAAAAAATACACTAGGTAGGTAGGGGTAGGCACCATAAGGTAGGCAATATATCATTCCTATATATATAGTCAAGCTTCAAAACCTCGAGCTGCTGGAGTTTCAAACTTTAACTAAAACAAAAATGTTTTGGCACCATATCGGTATTTCGACATATGATGCTAGTGGAGAATTGTATAAAGGAGATGAAAAAAATAAGAAAAGAACAAATATAAATTCTCAATTCTTAAATAAAATTGTAAAACTTTAACATTGTATTGCATAGAGTCATAAGAAAAATTATATGGAGAATTTTAAAAAAGAGAGTTGTTAGCGTAACATATATTGAACTAAATATGTACAAGAATATAATGACCAGAGTAAAGACTTTAGACGGAGTAACTGAAGCATTTCCAATAAAGATAAGGTTACATCAAGAATCAGCTCTAAGTCCCTATCTTTTTATACTAATTATAAATGAACTCAATACACATTCACGATATAGTACTGTGGTGCAGGTTGTTTGCAGATGATATTATTTTGGTAGATGAAACACATGAATGAATAAATGCTAAACTATAATCTTGGCAAGAAACACTAGAAGGGAAAGGCTTTAGGCTTAGTAGAATAAAAACAAAATATAGAATTTAAGTTTAACAATATTAGATGTAATAAGACAATTGTTAAGATAGGAGATGATGAGTTGTCTGAAACCAAGAGGTTTAAATATTTAGGATCATATTTGCAAAACGATGGAGGGATTGAGAGAGATGTCTTACATAGAATACAAACAGGATGGTTGAAATAGAGGAGAGCGTCGGGTATTTTATGTGACCATAAAGTACCTCTAAAACTTAAAAGAAAGTTCTACCAAATCACAGTTAGACCTGCTATGCTATATGGAGCTGAATGTTAAACTATGATTCAAACACACAAGCAAAAGATGAGAGTTGTAGAGATGAGGATATTAAGGTGGATGTATGGACATACGATGATGGACAGAATAAGAAATAAGAGTATTAGAGAGAAAGTCGGAGTTACATCTATTGAGGGAAAACTTTAAGAGACACGTTTAAAATGATATGGACATGTACTTAGACGACCAATAAATATTTCAGTTAGGCGATGTGAAGTTATGACAAACACACATATCAAACGAGGAAGAGGAAGCCCAAAAAAGGCTTGGTTA
>JBBMJZ010384051.1:0-15618 GCA_037833815.1 Zingiber zerumbet
TTTATTGTTGCTAACCAAGTCTTTTTTGGTCTTCCTCTTCCTCGTTTGATATGCATGTTTATCATATTTTCACATCGTCTAACTGGAGCATTTATTGGTCGTCTCACCCCATAAATTTCATAAGTATATTGTTAGATCAATTTTGAGTTTGTATATATCGATTATAGTAGTTATGTGAATATGGTATATTCATATTATAACCGTTATTAAACGATATAGCATACTATGTTTGGGATAACCAATAATTTTATAGGACAGAATTAAGGTAGAACATCTTTTGGTTTAAAAAATAAATTGAAAGACTATCATGATTTCTTATTTGGTTTTTTTACCCTCATTAATTGGTTGAGGAAATTATTTTAATAATAAAATAAAATTATATTGTTATAAAAAAAGAGAGAAAAATCTATTTAAAGTTTAAATACTATTTTAAAAAATAATCCCAAATTCTATTTAACCAATCAAAGAAAACAACTCAACCTCCTTGTTTCCATAAACACCACTCTGTTTCCAACTCCCTCCTCCTCCTCCTCCTCCTCCTTCGCCGGCCGGCCACCATGCACTTCAACATCTCCGACATCGGCAAGTCCGTTGCCAACATCAGCAAGTCCGTCGTCGACACCGCCACCTCTGCCACCAGGAACGCCTCCGACGCCGTCTCGCACCTGGTCGACGGCAGGAAGCAGCTCGCGGAGGAGAGGAATGCCCTCCGGTCCCTCCTCGAATCATCCGGCGACGCCTTTCCCGGCTCCGACTTCCGACCGTCCGACCGCAAGATGTGGATGTCGGAGCTCGGCCCCGACCGCCTCCGCATCAACCAAATCGTTTGGCCGGGAACCCACGACTCCGCCACCAACGGGATTGGCGTCCCCCTCGTCACCCGCCCCTTCGCCGAGTGCCAAAGCCTCTCTATCTACGACCAGCTCGCCGCCGGCGCCCGCGCCCTCGACGTCCGCGTTGAACAGAGCCGCCACGTGGCGCACGGAATTATAAAATCCTACTCCGTCGACGTCGTCCTCGACGACTTGAAGAAGTTCCTGGCGGAGACCGAGGCGGAGGTGGTGCTCCTTGAGATCCGAACCGAGTTCGGCCACGAGGACCCGCCGGAATTCGAGAACTACCTGGTGGATCAGCTCGGCGACGCGCTGATCCCCCACGACGAGGCGGTGTTCGGGAAGACAATCGCCGAGGTGCTCCCCGGGCGGGTGATCTGCGTGTGGAAGCCGCGGAAGTCGCCGGCGCCGGCGGCGGGGAGCAAGCTGTGGGGCGCAGGGTACCTGAGGGACAACTGGATCGACTCCTTCCAGCCGAAGACCAAGTTCGACAGCAACATGAAGCACCTGTCGGAGCAGCCGCCGGTGACGGAGAGGCGGTACTTTTACCGGGTAGAGAACACGGTGACCCCGAACGCAGAGAACCCGGTGGTGAAGATGGTGGACGACGAGATCATGCCGTACGCGCGGCTGTTCGTGTCGCAGGCGTTCGCCGGCGGCGTGGCCAACCGGCTGCAGGTGTACTCCACCGACTTCATCGACGGCGACTTCGTTGACCTGTGCGCCGGCGTCACGCACGCGCGGCTGGAAGGGCAGGCCTAATTGGATTGAGCCAGTAATAAATATTGTCATTAATTAAATTATTTAATCATATTGCCATGTTTTATTTAATTTGGGTTTGCTTAGTATATTTATGGCTTAATTATTTGCAGGAAGTGATTGTGAATACAGTGGCGATAAGATGTACCTTATCATCGAAATAAAGAGTTTTTTTTTTTTAAAAAAATAATGATAGTTTTGTTAATATATCTTTATTTATTAGAAGATTTATCAAGAATGATTGACCTAAAATTATAACCGTGATCATATTTTATAACAAATTTTGAGAAATCATTAATTGTACAACCATAGACAAGTCACGTGATGGTGATGATGCTCGACCCAACTTGAAGGGAAAAAAAAACAAGAATGGCGTGTGATGATGAGTGTCGACATGAAATGGACCCAAATGAAATGGACAACTAGAATAATTGCCATCACATAATTAAATAAAAATTGATAGAGAGATAAGAATGGATGCCATTTGATGTTTATATTATTAGAAGAAGGAAAACAAATTAATTGGTTGCAATTTATTACACCCATTGATGCATTTTAAACTTATCTCATATTTCTAGCAAGCATTAACTAATTGGTGGGTCCATCTCAAATGTTGAAGTTAGGTGTGCATTAGCACAATTTGTCAACATCATTTGATTGATTTATTTTTTATCATTTACTTGAGAATGATCTAGATTATATCAAAATCAGTTGGTGCAATTACTAAACACAATAAGATTAAATATGGGAGTATGAGCTCTAAAACGAGCTCTAAACAACACAGCAAAGCTCAATTTATGTCGCAAAACCATAAATAGATGGATAGATAGAGCACCAAGGTTTCTGTTACTCCTAATTTGGCCGAGACTTGTTGACGAAATCATTTTTCAAAGAATCCTCCAATTGTGAAAATAAAGAAGAAAACATCCCTGAAAAAGGCAGATCAAAGCAAGAATTTAAGGCCCATACCCAACATCACTAACTTTAGTTCCTCTAACATAGTGTTGTGAGGCAAATTAGGGATTTAAGGGCACAATCATACTTGAATCAGTAATGCATTCAAGAAAAACATGTACCTGAAAGTGGATCATTCTTTTGCACAAGTGATCCCCTAACTAGTAGTGTCCCAGGAGTTTGATCAAAGACCTATGAGAAGAAGCATTAGATCATACAGAGTCATCAAAATTTTTCCTAGTGTTGGTTCCACTTGAGCCGAAAAAATTACCGAGACATGAAATGACAGATTGCGTGAAGATGTTGGGTCATTTGATGCATCTGACGGGGGCAAAATGGAATCAACCTGATCATTTGATACTGTGAATTATGAAAAAGGTTGCGCGATAGAAATGTTGAAAGCAAACGATCTTGATAACATGAACAAAAAACATGGAAATTAGGATATTACTTTGACAGAAAATGATGAAACATCCAATTTACAAGTAGCGCCGCCAGCCAGGTAAAAGGACTCCACAGCCTTCAATATCTGGAATGCCCCAAGCTGACGTGGGAGGCCCTGTAGTAGGAAATAGTAAGAAGCTTTCGAAAAAGCAAGAGATAAGAAAAAAGACAAAGAAAAGATGAACGAACATAACGATAGCATACAGAAGCAAATAGAATTTGCTGGAATACACACACTTGCTAACCATAGGTTTGCACAAAGGAGGGGATGGCTAGTATAGTGAAGAATACTGATGGCCAATGGAAATCGTGTTGAGGAATTGTTATTAGACTAGTTGTGTTGTAATTCTATGAAGCATTCAAATAGTTCGTTTAAAATTTCTATGAATAAGAACAGAAACCAAATTGACAATGTGATGATTTTCATATTATCATGGGCAAAACCCATAGTCCAATGTGATGATTTTCATATTATCATGGGCAAAACCCATATTCCTTACGAGCTTCTAAATCATTATAGCTATCTTAATTCAGCTAATTATTTATTCATTTCATGAGTAAGACTTCGTTTTGTACTATATTTGCTTCAATCATAGTCTGCTTTATGTACAAACCTGGAGTGTAAAGGAATGATGGCTCTTTATTGGTGTGTTTAATATAATGGAATTTTTCTTTGGAGCTACAAATGACCATGCAAGACCCCATCTAGCTGTTTGACCTTGAACAAATTCAGAAGTCTTTACTATAGAGACCCCAATCTCTCGAAGCTTTGAGACCAATACTTTCAAATTTGCCTTTCTCCCAACCATTGATGTGAACCATCTATGATAAAAACAAAGAAATATTAAGTTATTTCCACTATGTGCCAAAAAACACAACATTAGTGCATAGGGATGTTACCGGAAGGAGTTCTTTAGCACAACACTATCACTGATAATGCGCATAATAAAAGCTTGCTCTCCACCAGGATAAACCATCTCTGCCATTGTCCCTCCACATGAAGTTTTTGGGTTCAGTCCTGCTTCGTCAATGCTCTCAAAAAATGGAGGATTGCACATGCAGAAATCAAATTTCTCATCCACCTTGACCACGCCTAAAAGCACTTGAGCTTCAGGGTGGCTTTCTACATTCTGCTTCACTTTCAAAGATTCTCTATTAGAAAGCTCCATGCCTCCTTCAATGTTCTCTTCAGCTTTAGAAACATCTTCAATGGAACATAAAGTATTATTGGCATTTCTGATCTCAATCAGTTCTGATAGGTGGGGATTGCTCTCAACATTTTTAGCAGCCCATTCTAAAGCCACATCAGTCACATCTACAACCAAAGTCGAGCAAGAACTTTTTTTACCATGCTGCATATTCAAGGATCAAAAACTTATCAAATATAAATACATTGAAATATGATCTAGAGATCTAGAATTCCGAAACCTGCAAACCCACCTGATCCAACAAAACTCCAACCAAACAGGGATGCACCAAGGAGAGGATAAATGCAATTTGCACCAGTACCAATATCAAAACCCATTACTTTCTTATCAGAGAAATTCAATGAGGGGATAAGTTCAGAGGATAGTAAATCTTCAATCCAATGGATATAGTTTGATCGATTTGGCACAGTAGGGCAAAGCTGACCATCAGGAATCCACCTGCAAGTGTTGGATATAAAATGTTTCATTTTCCAAGTGAAAATTTTCAAGTTACTTCACCAATCTCTATTTTCTTTTATAGATTAATCAACTATCCAGACTTCTTACCTGAAGCGCTAACATGTATTTTGTCCACTATGTTGCATGCTTTAAAATTTATTAAATCTCATGGATGTTGATTCATCTATTGAGAAACCATGACTAAAGGTGCTTACGACATTGATTGAAAGTGCTTCTACAGAATCCAATTCACTCTAGAAATACTACCTGTTTTGTAATGTATGATTTTACAATTTAGGAGTAAATCACCTAACACATAATTAGGTTATTAGTTGAATTTGTACCAGTAGAGTATTTCTACTATTTTATGTGATGCATTAAAACTACATAACTGAAAAACTGAACAAGGACATGGTAAAATTAGGAAGATAGAACTTCAGAACACCACTTACTTTTTCAGGAAATAAATAGACACAAGAAATTCCATTGAACAACTATCATAATTGTTGAGTAGTTAAAAAGAATACATAAAAGTTAATGCTCTTGTACCAAGTGTTATTTCAAACCTTATCAAAGATCTAACCTTTGAGTACAAATCACCCATAAGAATTGAGAAATATGGAAAATTTCAAAAAAAATATGCATACTGAATAATATTAAAAGAAACACTAGAAATTGATATGAACCTAGGTCCTATCATGTGGAAAATTAAAGAAAAAACAGGTAGGGTGATCACTTCGAGGAGATTGGCTTCAGTGGAATTAATTAATCAAAAGAAATTAAATTTCCAAAGATTACAACGTCTCTTTAAATAAGCATGTAAAAATACCTTTTCAAGAGAGAAAGTCTAGCTTATCATAAAGAAAAATAAACTTATCTTAAAAAGGGAAATAAAACTTAGATCCATTAAAGGATCTTATCATTCCACTGCCCTTCAAAATAACCTTGTCCTCAAGGTTGTTTAGCAATAAACATAGGAAATTTTTCTTGAATTGTATCATATAACTCCCATGTTGCATCATTGATAGATAAGTTGTCCTGCTGAATTAATAGTTCAATCGTCGCTTGATTGCTCTTCTTCACAATCTTCTTCTAAAATAGCATAAGGTTGAAACTTAACCTCACCATTAGAATTCATTTTAGGAAGATGTTGTTGACGAGTAAATTTGTTGCCTAATTTCTTCTTTAAATAAGATACATAAAATACAGGGTGTATTTTAGAATCTTGTGCAAGCTCCAGGCGATAAGCAATAGGTACAATACGCTCTATCACTTTATAAGGGCTATAAAATTTTGGTGACAACTTTATAGAGGTTGAAGAACGAAATGAAACCTACTTGTATGGTTGAAGTCTTAGAAAAACCCAATCTCCTACTGCAAATTCTCTTTCTGAACAATGCTTGTCAGCCAATTACTTCATTCTTGCTTGTGCATTGCATAAGTTGTCTTTCAAAAGTTGCAATATTTGGTCCTTGTGCATAGGTTTTTGGTTGAATTATTGCACATTTGTTGATCCATGTGTGTATGAGCTGATTGATGGTGGTACACATCCATAAACAACCTCAAATGGGGTAACCTTAATGGCTAAGTGGTAGGTCGTATTGTACCACTATTCTTCCCATGAAAGCCAACGAACCCATTACTTTGGTCTATCACTAGTAAAGCAGCGTAAACAATTCTCTAAACATCGACCAACCACCTCTATTTGTCCATCTGACTATGGATGGTAGGATGTGCTAAAATTAAGTTTAGTGCCTTGCAATTGAAATAATTCTTTCTAAAATTTACTTGTAAATACCGAATCTCTATCAATGACAATAAATCTTGTAGCCCATGTAGTTTGATTATATGGTCAACAAATGCTTGAGTAGCACGGGTAACTGTATAAGGATGTGATAACAAACAAAAATGAGCATATTTTGTGAGATGATCAACGACCACCATGATAATGGTCTGTCCTTGTGAAATGGGTAACCCATTTATAGAATCCATGGAAATGTTTGTCCATATTTTTTCAGGTATGGGAAGGGGCTAGAGAAGACCCGGTCTTGCTACATTTACTCTTTTGTTTCTTTGGCATGCATCACATTTAGCAACAAAATTTTGGCACCTTTTTTCATTCCTTTCTCATACAAAGCTCTTGAAATCCGTTTATACATATGTAGGAAGTCAGAATGCCCTACAATTGGTGATGAATGAAATTCCTCAAATATTACTCTCTTTTTCGACTAAGTTTGTTGGAGGGAAGATTTTATCTTTATATTGTAAAATTACTCCATCCTAAGAATAGTGGGGTTCTAACAATGAATTTTGTAGTATGCTTTGAATGAGAGCTTGTGCCGCTGAGTTTTCCTTTAGCTCTCTTTTTATGTTGTCCAGGTTCTTGCAAGTTACTAAAGATATAGCAGCGAACTCCATTTGGTTAGGATAGCGAGATAAAGCATCAACTACTATATTTTCCGTTCCTTTCTTGTAAACGATTTCATAAGCATATCCCAAGAGCCTCTTGATCCATTTTTGTTGATCCATATTAGAGATACATTGATCCAAGATAAATCTAAGGCTCTTATGGTCAGTTCGTATTTGAAAGCATCGACTAAGAAGATAGGGTCTCCATTTTGTAACAGCAAGTATGATAGCCAGCATTTCCTTGTCATAAATAGACATATGTTGATGTAGAGGAGATAACGCCTTGCTAGTAAAAGCTAATGGTTGTCCTTGCATAAGAACTGCTCCGATCCCAACTCCGGATGCATCGGCTTTAATGACAAATTGCTTATTAAAATTAGGTAGTGCAAGCACTGGTGTTGTCATCATAGCCTCTTTTAAATTCTGGAATGCCTTTTCTACTTCGGGACACCACCTATATGCATCTTTCTTTAATAAAGATGTTAGTGGAGCACTAATCTTTCCATCATTTTTTACAAATTTATGATAATAACCCCGTGAAACCCATGCCTTGATATTCTTTGGGATGAGCCACTCTTTCATAACTTGGACCATTGAGGGATCAGCAGGTACTCCTTTTTGGCTTACAATATGACCAAGGTAGTTCACCTTAGTTGTCCCAAAACTGCACTTAAATCTTTTTCACAAAAAGAGAATGCTCACGCAAAAGAGTGAGTGCTTTACAAAGGTGATGCAAATGATCTTCGAACGATGTACTATAAACAAGAATGTCATCAAAGAAAATCAATACAAACTTACGGAGGTAAGGCCTGGAGATATCTTTCATCAAACTTTGGAATGTAGAAGGTGCATTAATTAAGCCAAAAGGTATGACTAAAAATTCATAATGACCATCATGAGCCCGAAAAACTATTTTTGGAATGTTTGATTAATGGATTCTTATTTAATGGAAGCCTGAGCGAAGATCCAACTTTGAGAAGAATGAGGCACCTCCTAATTCATCAAGTAATTCGTCAATGATGAGGATGGAATGCTTGTCATTCACTGTAATTTTATTGAGTGCCTGATAATCCACACATATTCGCCAACTTTCGTCTTTCTTTCACACAAGCAGTATCGGGGAGGAATATGGATTTACACTTGGGTGACGATACCAACTTGAAGCATCTATTGTACAATCTTCTCAATTTCCTCCTTTTGTATGTAAGGGTAGCGATAAGGCCTAACATTTGCTGGTGCACTCCCTCGAATTAGAGGTATACGATGAGCGAACGTGATGAAGGAAGTCCCTTTGGCTCAGCAAATAAAATAGAAAATTTTGAAAGAAATGTCTCTAATTCTTGTGGAGTATGAGATGTACCTTTAGGTTCCTTCTTAATGGAGAGTTGCATGAGAAAAATGGAGCAATCTTTCTTTAATAACTGCTCTACCTGATAACTACTAATTGATGTGACAGTGTCTTATTTCTTGCCTCTAATGCAAACTTCTTTTCCTTGATCTTGAACATGCATTGTTAGCTGAGAGAAATTCCTTATTATGTCACCCTTTGTTCTCAACCATTGTGCACCAAGTACGACATCACATCCATCTAGGGGTAGAAGAAAGAGATCTGTGGTTAGTTCATAATTTGGTAAGAAAATTTTAACACTATCGCACTTTCCTGGATTTGTAAGTGATCTTCTATCTGCCACCATGACATCAAATGTAGATGCTTGCTCTAATTTTTGTTTACGCCTTCTTGCCAAAATTGAGTCTAGAAATTTATTGGTGCTTCCTGAATCTATAAATATTATGACTAGTTTTTTAATGAATCATTTTACCTTCATCGTTTACGGAGTTTGTAGTCCTTCTAAGACATGAACTGATATTGTCATACAGTAATCTTCTATTTCGTCGATATTTTCTTGTACCTTTATCGAAATCATCTTCTTTCTCAGAGTGCTCTGTTGGTTCAATCATCAGTATCCTCTTTGCTTGCATTGATGACCACGTGCCACTTTTCATAGCAATGCTAGCATAATCCCTTTGTCATTCGTTCCTTGATCTCTTTTTTGTCAATCTACGAGGTGTTGAATAACACGATGTGTTTTCACAAATTACCTTATTATTTCTTCTTCCTTCCTCATTGATCTTCTCTTCTTGTAGTCATGCAAAGGATAAGGCAGCCTTCATGGTGCAGGGTTGATTCATTTTTTACTTCTTGTAGTATATCAAGCCCAAGTCCCTCAATAAAAGTGCCTAATAATTGCTTTTCTGACCGATCACGAGTTTGGTTAGAGTCGTTCGAATTGTCTTTAGTACAGTTGTAGTCTATCAAATTTTGGCCAACTCTCCATCAACATTATCATAACCGAAAGGACCAAATCGATTGAGGAGCTCTTCTTTGAAATTCTCCCATTTTGGAGGTCCATAGCATGCCTCAAGCCGGCCATACCATTGGATGACATCGCCTTCGAGGTTTATAGATGCTAGTTCTACCTTTGCATAGCCCAATGTGCCATAGAAGGGAAACTATTTTTCAACCCACCCTTGAAATTCATCCAATCGGAACGTTGTTCTCCCAACGAGAGAATTCCATCTTCATATGTGGAAGGTTGTGCTCTCGATCTACATATGAGTTAGCTCTACAGTCGTATTGTTGTTGTCGAGATTGTCAATTTGTTCCCCTTTTGATTAGTTTACTTGAGTTGGAATCCTCCTCTAAACGATCCTTCAATTCTTGTACTATTGTGACCAACGATGCTACAGTTTTTTCGAGTTTATCCATTCTTGACTCGTGCTTAGCTTCAAATTCTAAAGTCCATTTGTCGTCAGGTTGAGATCCTCTCGTCATCATGCCGGAGTGGATTTTCTTCTCTTGAAGTCGGGTTAAGACCATGCACTTATTAGTGGATGTGGGCTTGAGGTGTTGAAGAAGTTGATGCTTGATGCTATAAGGCAATGATGAAGTGAACCTGGCTTTGATACCAAGGTAAGGTGATCACTTCGAGGGGATCGACCTCTAATAATGAAGTGGAATTGATTAACCAAAGGAAATTAAATTTCCAAAGATTACAAGGTCTCTTTAAATAAGCACATAAAAATAACTTTTGAAGAGAAAAAGTCTCACTTATATAAAAGAAAAATAAACTTATCTTTAAAAAGGAAATAAAACTAAGGATTTATATGAATAGATCTATTTAAGGATCTTATTCTAAAGATAAAGTTTCGAATGATTTATTTGAATAGATCCATTAAAGGATCTTATCAGGAATTGATAGAAAATTGGTACCAATTCACGCTGCGATCATGAGAAAGAAGAACCCGAGTGAGCTCGCGAGTAGCATTAAAGTCAGTCCAGTCGATGGAAGGGCGACCACCAGGGCGCGAGGAAGGGAAGACGTAGGGGCGGAACGATGGATAGAGGGAGGCAAGCAGCGCAAAGTCTGGTGGCTTCTCGGAGTACCGATTCCGAGGGTTGATCGTCGGTGGATCAACTCGCCGCCTCTTTTTACTCTGCATCGCTATAAGCATGGTTCGTCAGAACGGACGTTCAGGGCTTTCCGGCACGGGAACGGCATGAGCCACTTTCCAGACTTTGAATTTTTTTACTAGGTTTGTCACGCGACAGCTCACGGCAGCGGCGGCGTCTTCTCCGGCGAAAACTCACGGCGGCGTCGCGTGCGGGAGAGGTGAAAAATAGCGGAGTGAAAGGCGTCGTAGGAATAAAACTTAGGGAATTAATTGAAACCCTAGGTTAATTAGCCAATATCATTAAATTTTAACCAATTATCCTCTAAAAACATTATATAAAATCTATTTTAAATTCTAAAAATTCCTAAATAAATTTTATATATTTTAATTTATTTATTTTACATATCATTAACTAATTATTATTATTAATTAAATTACTAAATTCATTCTAATTAAAATGTTAAATGATTAATTCCATTTTTTTTCTGTGCGGCTGCAACCGTTCGAACTATGCTCCCATCACAGCCGAAGACAGTTAAAGGTTGTCGCAAAAATTCAACCTTTGCTTAGGACGCGATAGACTACAGTTGGCTACACATCGTGCATCATAGACGTCTGGCCAAGTGGTGGAGGAAAGGGGACGGGAGAGGGAACTCGCGCGCCTAGCGGTGGTTGCATCGGTGTTCTTCAAGTGGCGGCGGTGGAACAACAAGGGAAAGGGTAAAAGCCCCCAAGGACTTGAAACGATAGACACGTCGGCCTTTGTCTAACCCATAACATGGGCTTAGGCGCTGTATGGGCCGGCCCGTTTACCACCATCATGGCTAAGAGTTAAAAAAACTATTATACACAAATTTAAATAAAAGTCAGAAACTACAAAATGCAAACACAAAAATTATAAATTTTCAATCTAATCTTGCTTATGATTGATAATTGGCACACGGACTTGGAACCAAAACTTAATCAGTTCTTTTTATGAGGATTAATGGACTGAGTACGTAAATTTGTTGATGGCTTTAAAACATGAAAAATACATAAATATAACAACTATAAAATTTATGGTGATATTCCATAGTAAATCTTAATCTTTACTTTTTCGTATAAAATGAAAAACTCATAGTGATAGTCGAAGAAGAAAATCGGAGAAGATATCGAAGAATAATTTGCAGTCAGAAGAACAATCACGAACAAATCGAAAAACTCTTCAAGATTCTACGAGTCAAATCCCCCTCTAATGGATGTTCTCCTCTTATAATTTTATGCACACGAACGAACCTTGTACATAGACCTTTTACATATGGGACGAATCCGACTTTGCACAAACCTCGCACACAGCAAGCTTCAGCAAAACCCCCCTTTTTTTTCTTTGGTTTGGACGCATATATATAAGAGGAAGATGACTCTCCTTCTCCCTCTATTAATAGAGGAATTAAATGAGCTAGAAGATGAAGGGAAAGGGGCGTCCTTTCATCTTCTTAACTCCAACATCTCCCACTCGTCCAAGTCAATCCATAAAGGTCATATAGTCACAAAACCATGTAAGTCACATAGACTATATTGTAATCAAGTCACAAGGACCAGAGGAAAACACTAGTTAGTCACAAAGACCAAGTAAGAATATTCAATTCATACTTTAGGAAAAATAATTTGTGCGGCGGCAAACACACAGAGCAATTATTGCTAAAAAGATTGTTACACCTTACATAGCTGCTCTAAAAAATAAATTAGAAACATTCTCATAATGACACATAACCTCTCTCCTAGCAGTACATATCCGTTATCCAGGAAACATACAATCTCTCAGTGGCATACAACCATTATCTTGGAAATATTCATGTCTTGCTATTTACCCAGATTAAATAATCTTCATTTACATTAATATGAACATCTTTAATCTCTCACAATGACTATTATATCAAGAGCATGTTCAATATTCAATATTCAAAACCATTTCTATACATAACAGAAATGGATCGACCAGTTAATAACATCAAAAAATGTAAATATATTTAATCTTCCTTTTTAGTTATAATCTATTCATTTTAATAAATCGCTTTCCTAGTTATGCTCTATAGACCAAAGCATCTATAGCCAATAGGAAAATGCTAAAGTAACATACACTGATTATAACTTTAAGTAGACAGCTAAATAGTCACTGAGGGTAAAATTGAGATTAACTTATAATCTCAAGGTTCTCACATAGTAGAGAAACAGGGATCCATTCTCCTACTACCCTTCTTGTCGTCATAGTACATGTGGTATGAATCACATGCTACGATGTTATTCTCTTTACTAAAAAAACACATGTTTTTCTCAAATTTTAACATCGTACAAATTTCGATCTAGACATACCTAATGTCTAATCCTAAATTCAACATATGAATTCTAATCTAGCCTTAAAAAGATTCAATAAATGGTGCATACATTTATTCCGATCATTACATAAATGATCTCATCTTAACACAATTATTAAGGTGACCTTAACTTATAGGTATGTCTCTAATCACAACTACATAAGTTGTCCCATAAATAATGGTCTTACCTCTATTTATACTTAACAAATAGAGATGATTACCCATGTGAGTGGACCAATCTCAACCTGACAACATGCTCATCGAGACTTTAATCCAAAATGTAACAACATATACACTGAATAGATTATGACATTTTACAATGTGTTACATTTGATGAAGTCACAAAGACTTGTCATATCCTTGAAATGACTCTTTAGTTAATGGCTTAGTAAAAAGATCTGCAAGCATAGTACGTTTGGGGATATACTCAAGAATTATCATTTTCTTATCCATAATATCCCTAACAAAATTATACTTAATTCTATATACTTGCCTTTGCTGTGATATTTGGGATCCTCAGCTTGACTGTTACAGTACACTGTAACAGAATTCCCACTGTCCTCAGCAATCTTTAAATATTTCAGAAACCTTTTCAACCAGACAAATTATGGCACAACTGATGCACACGCCACACAACTTCCATTGTCGATAAGACTACACAAGACTAGCCATATAGCTTCTATTGTTGACAAGGTTACACAAGCCAAGACACACAACTTCCATTGTTGACAAGACTACACAAACCTAGCCATATAACTTCTATTGTTGACAAGACTGCACAAGCCAAGCCACACAACTTCTATTGTTGATAAGGCTACATAAGCCTGCTTTTTGCTATTCCATGAGATGGTGCCACCATTTAGCAAGAAGGTATAGCCAGATATGGATTTTCTATCATCAAGGTCTCTTGCCCAATCTACATCTGTACATCCCTTCAAGCTCATCATAGATCCTTGGAAACAGATATAATAATCTGTTGTCCTTTTGAGGTATTTTAATATCCTCTTCACCGCTTTCCATTGTCTCGATCCTAGGTTTAACTGGAAATGACTAACTAAGCCAACAACATAGTTTATAGCAGGATAAGTACACAACATAGTGCACATCAAACTACCAATAGCACTAGTATATGTATTTTGTTTATTTCGGTTATTTTTTAGGAGTCTTGGGATACATTGTTGCAATTTGACATATTGAAGTATTGTAGCATTTTAGTGATATAAGTCTCTTGAGACAAACCCAAAAGCCTTTTTGATCGATCTTTCATGATCTTCACTCCTAAGATGTACATAGCTTCTCTTCAAAAATAATATCCTCCATTTGGGTAGATCATTTTGTAACTAGTCGAGCTTTGTATCGATTAATTAATCAATCTGCTTTCCTCTTGATTTTTAGAATCAACTTATTCCCAATGGCCATTCGGCCCAGAGGAAGATTGACTAAGTCCCAAACTTGATTCTTTCTCATTGACTCAATTTCCTCATCCATTGTAACTTACTTTTTTTTTCTCTAACTGAGCACCTTAATGCTTCCTCAACCATTCGAGGTTCATTGCATCAACTGATAGTATTATTAATGCCTTATTCTCAATATCAAACCATTTCTGAGGTTTAATTTTATAAAGACTTCTCCATAAGTTGGAATGTTGAGAAGTCAACTTATGACTTAGCAAATCACTCCCACTGGGTTGACTAGACTCAGACATCTCTTTTGACACCTCTCTTATTTATATATCTCATCCTCTAAAAAAAGGAACACTTTTATCAATATCACCTCTGGTTGAGAACTTTGTTTCGAGAAAAGTTGCATCTCTTGAATCTATTTCAGATAGTTTCTCACCTATGAAAACATAACCTTTAGAGGTCTCATGATATTTAATAAAGATACATATCTTTTTATCCCTAGGTCCTAGTTTTCTATACTTGTGAGAACTATCATGAACATAAGAAGCTGACCTCCAGGGTCTCAGATTACTTAAATGTAATTTTCTGCTTATCCAACGTTCATATGGGGTAGATGAAACTGACTTTGAAAGAACTTTGTTAAGTGTATAGGCCGCAACTAATCATGCATCTCCCTAATATGAGATCAACAAATTATCTTGCTCCATTATAGACCTAACCATATCTAGAAGAGTTATATTTCTTCTTTCAGCAACCTCATTTTGCTTTGAAGTTCCTGGGATTGTTAGCTATCTAATAATCCTTTTATCATTACACATTGTCTTGAACATATCTTACAAATATTTCCCTCCATGGTTAGTGCATAAAATCTTAACTTTACATTTCGTTTGATTCTCAACTTTGTTCACACAATGATTAAAGCAATCTAATGCTTCTAATTTATGAGAAATCAAATACACATGACCAAAATGAGAAAAATCATCAATAAATGTAATGAAATAGGAAGCTCTATGTTTAGCCTTCACATTCATTGGGCCATAAATATTCGAATGAATTAATTGCAATGATGATTCAGCTATTATAACCTTACCAAATGGTTTTCTAGTTGTTTTTCTAGAAAGACAATGCTCACATATAGACAAGTGAATCTTATCCCGAGTGCCCAATCGATCCTCTCTAGCCAACCGATTCATATGTTTTTGTCATGTGTCCTAATGTGTAACATGCCAAGTATCATTAGTTATATCTACATCACTAGCTAGAGCAATGCTTGAAAAATAATTTTCAATAGCACAATTGACATTTGGTTCTACCTCAAGAACCATTAAACCATTTGAGAAAAAAAAACCATATCCGATTGACA
>JBBMJZ010384063.1:0-15618 GCA_037833815.1 Zingiber zerumbet
AAGGTTGATATGGGATATTATAAGTGGAACTAGATATAATATAGTAGTTAAAGTTAAAGTTAAAGTGAGATGGCGATTATAGTTAACATGAGATAATAATCAGAGTGTCACGCTCATCATGGCTTAACTTCTCACTCAGCACTAAGGCCTTTAGTATAAGGACGGTTGACCCCAAAACAGGTCGGGCTCGAAGGATCTAGTGCTCAACTTGTAAATAACCGGCCAGTACAGAGGTTGGTCGAAATTATATATGACTCACACTACATAACTCTGTTATATAGCCAGTCAGCTCAGAGGTCGATCAAGCTTATCTAAGCTTAGTATTCACTAGTCTCTCAATGTACGGTCGAACGACGCCTAATCCAATCGAGCATATGAGATACAACTCTCCACTACTACAACATATTCTCTCAATATATTACTAGTCGACCCAATAACCGATGAAACCTATGGGTTTCAATTCACTCCTCATGTGTCAATCCTCCTTCATACAACCGGTCGTTCATGAATCCGGTCAGATTCACAGGACTCAACGTCCCTATCTCCTATACAAACCGGTCGGTTACAACGTTGGTCAGAATAAACTCATTCTATCTTAATGCACCGGTCGAGCATACGGGGTTTAGCTTCCCACTTCTACAATATTACTCAATATACAGACACAATCTTACGATACTACCTTCAGTATAAATTCGATCAGCCTCAGAGCCAGTCGGATTTACGAAGTCAAGCTCCCTGCTCTTTGAGAGTCGGTGTCAATTCATATTACCGGTTAGTCATAAAACTGGCCAGACCAATGAAACTTAGCTCCCCATTGCTTTAACACCATATCCTCAGCACCGGGCATAGGATATATAGTTGATCGTCCTTATGGCCAGTCATATTTACAAGACCTTGCTCCCCAGTTCTTCAAGGATATAAATCTCCTAGTATATATAGCTGGCCAGACATAAGGCTAGTCACATTTCCTCCAGGAGACAACAGTGTCAGAGGATCACAACAACTCGTCAAAAAGTAACAGCTATTTATTAAAGATTATTCTTCTGTTACAATATATGCATTCAATGGAGTCTTCTTCAAAAGTGGCTATACACATTCCATCAGGCAACACACTATGACAATATATTCTCGTAATCATCTCATTAATTGTGTAAGTTATAAAGGACGGTTCAGATATGAGTAACGGAAGATTCCTTGGAGAATGATTGTTACTCGATCGACAACTTCTGATACCAAACATTCTCTATCACCTCATTATTGGGAAGGACATGAGAGGTGGTATAAAAAAATGTCTTCTCCGTTGGCTAGGTATGCGAAGCAATATATTTTTTACATACTACACGCATCTTCGATTGATCTTCTTCACTTTTCACTCTATCAATATACTAACTTGAGCGTCGGAGTGTCTGCGTCAAGGACCTCTTCCCTAATTTTCGCTCTAACGTTTTGTGCGCTTTCTCTTTCATGTGCGTAGAGAAAGAGACACTGGAATTCTCTTTTGCTCTAGTTCAAAAGCCCTTCCTCCTGTTCGGAGTCTTCTCTCAGTCAACAAATATAGTGTCATCTACCAGCATGCTATCACTGTAGTTTTCACACAGGAACAAAGGTGAATGTTGACCGAGCACCATAACAAAAGATAAAAGCCCTAAAAGCTAATCTTATAAAGTTTCATGATCAAGTAGTATACTTTATAAGAAGAGTTGTAATTAAAGAAGAATAACTTATTAAATAAACGGTCGTCGAACGAGGTTGTTGAATCTTTTTCACGTGCATCGATGAGATAGAGATGCCATGCAAGAGGTAGCTAGCTACCAAATCCTGAACAGGAAGGCTCAGCCTGTGGCAGGATTAAAGAATGGAAGAGATCAGTGATGATGAGTGGGATCGAGAACAAAATATGGTATAATTTGTGAGAAGATCCCTTGGCTCAGACGCTTTTCAAAAGAACGGATCATCTTACTGCGAACTTGCCCACAGAATATTTGTCATTATTCTGCTGCTGCTGTTGCTGTATTTGGGCCCAGCTCGGCCTGGCCTAAACGAAGCCCGTGCTGTTGCTGTCGGCTGCTACTGCAGTAACTTCACGTAGTGCCCCATGACTGCACAATAGCTTATAAATAAGGCTTGCGTCCAAGGAAACAAAGTGAAGATGATCAGTTCATCAAAAACAAAGAACAAAGAATTTGATTCAGGGCTCTTCTATCTTGTAACTGCTCTTTTGACAATAAGCACTGATATTCCAAGACCTGTCATCGTCGATCAATGTTTATTGTTTACATATTTGCATATTTGTATTTGATGCATTCGATCAACCATTGCTACAGTGGTACTGTTGCATTTTGATAATCGTATTCAATAGTCGGGATAAATTCGGAAAGCACATTTTGCATTTCACTGTTACATGAAGTGCAAGAGTCATGGTCGCACTTCACTAGTAACGCATCTAATATTTTATACGTGTTTTTATTGGAAAATGAACGAAAAGAAAAAGGTGGATGGAAATAACCTCCTTTGTATTTGGGAGTTTAGTTTCAATTGGAAAATGAGTGACTTTAGGGTGATTTATATTGAATTATAACATTGAAATTGTGAAGTTGTGTTGGAAGAGGCTCTTCTTTTCGCACGTAAGTTTGCATCTGAATTCATTCCTTAACCACTATTGAAGAGAGATCTATTTTTAAAAAGAGTAATCATATATATAAGAAAAAATCTTAAGAAAAAATTAAAGAATAGACACATAAATTCATGGTCAATCATTTCACTTTTTGTGGATCCCATCATTTTATGTGTCTATCCTTGAGCTTTTCTTTGAGATTTTTTTCTTGAGTATATCATTTTTCTTTAAAAAAACTATATCTTACACAAGCCACCTTTACACTGGTCTTCCAACTTCATCCCAACTTGATATTCTTCCCACTCGAGCTCGGGAGCACTCGGTATTCATCCAACGAATATCTAATTCAGACCAACTTTAGATAGTCCGCTATTCGGCCAACTAAACACTTAGTATCTCGTCGCCACTTTACCTATCGATTCACCATTGTTCATCATCAAAAAAATAAAATTAACCGTATTTTTGAAAAATTCTCGGCCTAAATTATCCATTAATATCATTTTTACAAGGAATTATCATAACTTGGAATATTAAGTATTGAATTTTAAAGAAAACTAAATCATAGAACACGAAATGAGAATACTAAATTAAAATTAGATTAGGTTCAAGCTAAATTCTAGGCAGGCATAGAGATAAAAATTATGTTGATTTAAATCGTGTTGATTTAGAGTTGATTTGGTCAAACTATATCTAAATTTATTAAGTTTAAGATCTACACGAGTGAACATGGGCGGATTTAAGGGTGGCAGGCCAGGCCTGGGATGTAGCCCAGGCCTGCTTTAGCCTATTCTTTATCAATTAGCATAGTGGAAAAAAAAATTAACATGTCCAATATAGAAATTTAATTTAGCCCAGCATAAAATCTAATTTTTATTTTCGTCCCGAACGTTAAAAGTAATTGAATCGTCGATCATTTATTTCATTTCATATGAGTCACGGCTCACTAGAGATACACAAAAAGCCGAAGGATTTTGAGGAGTTGGAGCATAGAGGTAAGAACAGAACTTGAGAAAAATTTTAACCACCCCTCTAAATAATTTCTTGCTCCGCCCCTACGAGTGAATTAGGACATTTTTAAAAAACATTATCTTTTCTTTGTTTTTTCTCCTTTTTCTCGCTATACACGTTGCAACCTCCTGTCGCACGCACTGGCAGATCCAGAACAAAGCTGCCATGAATCCATCCGGGCTAATATTGACCTACTGTCATGTACTTGGCTAATCATTCACGTGGGATCCGAGTACTCATGAATTGATTACTAATTTACCTGGGATAACATGTTAAAACCCAGGTAAAACAAAGCTGGGCTCCACCCTTAGTCGTACGCCATTATCGTGTCTTCTCCCATTTTTCTCATTTTTTATTTTTCTCTATCTTTTTTTCCTTTTCTATTTTTTTTCTGCTCCAACAATAATAAACTTATCATTTTTTTCTCTCCTCTTCCCAAGCAGAAGCACAAGAGCTTCATTTTCTTCTTATTTCTCTTCTCCACAAACAAGAAAAGCAATTCAACTACTACCTTCTTCCAGCAACAAGAGCAGCTAGAGCCGTCAATTTAGGTTGGGCCCGTCGGGTTGGCCCACCCTGCCAAACAATTTAAGCGGGTTGGGTTGGAATTTTATCAACCTAAGTCCGCTGCGGGCCAACCCGCCTAGGCCCGCGACCCGCGCGAGTCGGCCCGCGATGGGCTTGGGTTGACCCGTGGGTTGACAAACACCTGTAAGCAGTTTAGATCATTAGTCAATGCTGCAACTACGAGAGTACCAGGGGTTAAATTGTAGCATTTCATTATCTTCTTCGTAGAGAAGAATACTAATTAGGAAAAACTCATACTTGTGAAGTTGAGTGTGATAGACAAAAGTTATAGAAATATATATGCACACTTTAAGTCGATTAATCTTAAAAGTAGATGACCTTCTTATTTGATTCGTTTATGGGATAAATCTAAAACATACATTATGCACAATGAAGAGCTTGGTGTGCGTACCCAAACTAGATGACCTTCTTATTTGATTCGTTTATGCACGCACAGCCAAGGTACCACTGATCTAAACTGCTTGACGCACGTCAGGAGTCGTAAGAACTATTCCTCTTTGTTGCACAATTTTATGTCAATTTATTATTATTTTTTGTTATAATTTTAAAATAAAAATAATACTTTTGATCCAACGTAAGTACTTGTTTGTGTCTATTTATATTTAAAATATTTATTTATGAATACATTTGATTGATGAAACATTTTCAAAGTAAAACATTGAAGATATGAATTGTTTTTTTAAAAAAAATTAATAGGCCCGCGGGTTGGCCCGCCAAACTCGCTACCCGTCTTGGATTGCGTTGGGTTGGAAATTTCCCAATCCGCCAAGTTGACGGCCCACCCCGCCCTATCCCGCCAAATGGTTGGCCCGCCACGGGCCGACCCGCCCCGCTATGGATTGGCCCGACTGACAACTCTCCGTGCTCCCTCGCGTCTTCTCCTGGTCTTGGAGTATGTAGTGTTCCTCCTCTCGATCTCCGTCTAACGGTCTTTTACTTCCTTGACCTTCTCATCTCCATTCTGCTTTCGCTTCATCGATCAATCTGTTGATTTTGGGATCTATAGACGGTACCTCCCCTTAAGGTCTCCCTTGTTTGGTTTTTTTATTTTCGAATCCTCGTTTAGTAGAAGCCGTAGATCAGAATCCCTTCGGAAACCCTCGTGCTTGGTTGAAAAAGCCATTTTTTTTTTTTTAGCTCGAATGGGGTTCGCGCGGCTCGAGATAAACCCCATCGAGGAGGAATCATACGACGTCGCTGGGGATGGCTGTAAGGCGCCATCCTTCGGTGATCCGTCAGCCAGAGCCGACCTTGCCTGGGTGATATGCTCGGAGGTCAACGCAGTACTCGCTGTGATGCGCCGCAATGTGCGGTGGGGTGGCCGGAATGCTTCAGCCGCGGATGATCACATCATTGAGCACTCCCTAATACTGTCCCTCAAGTTACTCCGCCGGCAGGTGTTCTCATGGGGGGACGTCCGCCGCCCCTGGTCCACGATCGACCCTTCTGTTTATTTCAGGCCGTTCGTGGATGTGGTCCGCTCTGATGAGACCGGCGCTCCTATCACTAGTGTGGCTCTCTCCTCTTTGTACAAGATCCTTGCTCTTGACTTCCTCGACCCGGCGTCTGGTACTGCCGTTGGAGCTGCGATGCATTTGGTTGTCGATGCCGTCACGAGCTGCCGGTTTGAGGTGACCGACCCTGTTTCTGAGGAGGCCGTTCTGATGAAGATACTCCAGGTGCTGCTTGCCATCATGAGGAGCCGTGCCTCGACTGTGCTGAGCAACCAGCATGCCTGCACATATTATAAATACCTGTTTCCGCGTCGTCCACCAGGCAACAACCAAAGGAGAGTTGTTGCAGAGATTTTCAAGGTACACGATGCTTGAGCTTGTCCGCTGCATCTCTTGCACTTGGCTGATGTCCACGATGGTGATGCATCTTCTTCTTTGAACCCCAAGGTACAACTTAAGTAAATAAACTGTAAAGAATTAAATATTCTACGTTTTAATTTCATCACTCTTATACAAACAAAGATGTTCTTTTGCTTGAAATTTACTGCTTTCAAGTTTTATTATTCATGCAAAAACATAGCATGTGATGATAAAGTTCTGCAGATAAGTGCAGTTGATATGGAGCAGGCTTTTGGGATTGCTCAAGTAGAAAATGGGAATGGGAGTATCAAGGTTGATGACGAAGGCCTGGGAGATGAAATTGGTACGGGATCAGAACAAAAACATGACATGAAAATCATTGTAGACCCATATGGAATTCCTTGCATGGTGGAGATATTCCACTTCTTATGTTCTCTTACAAATGTCCAAGACCAAGGTGGTAGGAATCCTGCAACGAATCAGGTAGCTTTTGATGAAGATGTGCCACTATTTGCCCTTAGCATGATCAACTCAGCTGTTGAGTTGGGAGGACCTTCAATAAGTAAACACCCAAAATTATTAACCCTGATACAGGATGAATTGTTTAGAAACTTGATACAGTTTGGCTTGTCTATGAGCCCTCTAATACTGTCCACAGTATGTAGCATAGTTCTGAATCTTTATCGCCACTTGCGCTCAAAGCTCAAATTACAACTGGAGGCATTCTTTTCTTGTGTGATCTTGAGGCTCACTCAAAGTCGATATGGGGCTAGCTATCAACAGCAGGAAGTAACGATGGAGGCTCTCGTGGACTTCTGCCGTCAGAAGAACTTTATGACAGAGACGTATGCCAACTTTGATTGCGACATTACTTGCAGCAATATGTTTGAAGAGCTAGCCAATCTTCTGTCAAAAAGTGCATTTCCTATCAACTGCCCTCTTTCTTCCATGCATGTTCTTGCTTTGGATGGTTTGATTGCAGTGGTCGAGGGAATGGCTGATAGGATTGGAAATGCATCTCCCTCTCTTGAACAGTCTTCGTTGGAGCTTCAGGAATATTCACCATTTTGGGCAGTGCGGTGTGAGGACTACTCTGCTCCAGAATATTGGGTTAGATTTGTCCGACGGAGAAAGTACATTAAAAGGAGATTAATGATTGGCGCAGATCACTTCAACAGAGACCCCAAGAAGGGCTTGGAGTTTCTGCAAGGAACTCATCTGCTGCCCGAGAAGCTTGATCCACAGAGCGTTGCTTGTTTCTTCAGATACACTGCTGGCTTGGATAAGAATCTTGTCGGCGACTTCTTGGGAAATCATGATGAGTTTTGTGTGCAAGTACTTCATGAATTTGCATGGACTTTTGATTTTCAGGACATGAATCTGGATACTGCTCTACGACTTTTCCTAGAAACATTCCGGTTGCCTGGTGAATCTCAGAAGATTCAGAGAGTACTTGAGGCTTTCTCAGAGAGGTATTATGAGCAATCACCTCAGATCCTTGTTGACAAGGATGCAGCGCTTGTGTTGGCATACTCACTTATAATGCTCAATACAGATCAACATAATGTCCAGGTAAAAAAGAAGATGACTGAAGAGGATTTCATCCGAAATAATCGCCGCATTAATGGTGGTAATGACCTCCCAAGGGAGTTCCTGACAGAGCTCTATTACTCTATATGCAGGAATGAAATAAGAACTGTCCCTGAACAGGGTTTTGGTTTTACGGAAATGTCACCTAGCCGATGGATTGATCTCATGCAGAAGTCAAAGAAGACATCTCCTTACATTGTTTGCAATTCCCTTCCATATCTTGATCGTGACATGTTTGCAATCATGTCAGGTCCTACAATTGCTGCCATCTCAGTGGTGTTTGATTTTGCAGAACATGAAGACGTTCTCTCAACATGTGTAGATGGCTTCTTGGCTGTCGCTAAGATCTCAGCATATCATCACCTAGAGGATGTGTTGGATGATTTAGTTGTATCCCTATGCAAATTCACAACTCTTTTGAACTCATCATTTGTTGAGGAAACAGTGACAGCCTTTGGGGATGACATAAAAGCTAGGCTGGCAACTGAGACAGTTTTTAGCATAGCAAATAGATATGGTGATTGCATACGCACTGGCTGGAGAAATATCCTTGATTGTATTTTGCGATTACACAAATTAGGTTTGCTTCCTGCTCGTGTTTCAAGTGATGCAGCTGATGATTCAGAATTGCCGCTAGATTCTGTCCCTGGAAAACCTGTCACAAGCTCTTTGCCCATTTCTCATATTCATAGTACGAGTCACCCTCGGAGATCTTCTGGGCTAATGGGGAGATTCAGCCAGTTATTATCTCTGGACACAGAAGAGCCAAGGTTGCAACCATCTGAACAGCAACTTGCTGCTCATCAAAGAACTCTGCAGACAATACAGAAATGTCGCATTGATAGCATCTTCATAGAAAGCAAGTTTTTACATGCTGATTTGCTGATGCAAATTGCCAAGGCACTTATCTGGGCAGCTGGTCGGCCCCAGAAAGTTAGTAGTACCCCTGATGATGAGGACACAGCAGTTTTCTGCTTGGAACTGCTTATTGCAATCACACTAAACAACCGGGATAGAATTGGGCTTCTTTGGCAGGGTGTCTATGAGCATATAGCTAACATTGTTCAATCGACCATGATGCATTGTGCCCTTGTGGAAAAGGCTGTTTTTGGACTCCTAAGAATTTGTCAGCGGCTACTACCTTACAAAGAGAATCTTGCTGATGAGCTTTTAACGTCACTTCAATTGGTTTTGAAGCTTGATGCTCATGTGGCTGATACTTATTGTGAGAATATCACACAAGAAGTCACAAGACTTGTTAAAGCAAATGCAACCCATATTAAATCACAAATGGGTTGGCGGACCATAACATCGCTACTCTCTATCACTGCTCAACACTCAGAAGCTTCAGAAGTAGGCTTCGAGGCAATTCTTTTCATCATGTCTGAAGGGGCTCATCTATCGCCAGCCAACTATGTCTTTTGCATTGAAGCTGCGAGACAGTTTGCAGAATCTCGTGTTGGCCTAACAGATAGATCAGTTCGTGCATTAGATCTAATGGCAGAATCAATGAATTGTCTTGCTCGCTGGTCTAATGAGATAAGGGAAGCAGGTGCAGATGCTGAGAAAGTTTCTGAGGGAATCAGAGAGATGTGGCTACGACTGGTGCAATTGCTGAGAAAGATTTGTTTGGATCAGAGGGAAGATGTAAGGAATCAGGCAGTGGTATCACTGCAGAGATGTTTTGTTGGTGCAGATGGGATGCATATCCCACCCCCAACTTGGGCGCAGGCCTTCGATCTTGTTATATTTGATATTCTCGATGACTTGCTGGAGTGTGCACAGAATCAATCACAGAAAGAGTACCGGAACATGGAGGGTACACTTGTGCAAGCAGTCAAATTGTTGTCAAAGGTCTTCTTGCAGCAACTGCAAGAGCTTTTCGGCTTGAGTAGCTTCTGCAAGCTTTGGTTGGGGGTCCTCAGTCGTTTGGAAAAGTACAAGAAGGCAAAAGTGAGGAGCAAGAAGAGTGACAAACTTCAAGAATTGATTCCAGAGCTTCTCAAGAGCATTCTTATTGTGATGAAATCCAAGGGAATCCTTGCAAAAAGAAGTACGATAGGTGGGGATAGCATGTGGGACTTGACATGGCTTCACGTAAACAATATCATTCCATCTTTGCAGGCCGAAGTGTTTCCCGGCGAGGAGATGGAGCAGCTACATTTCTGTGATCAATCTGATGGCTAGGACATGTATGATAAAAAAAAATGGTTTGTTAGTTTGATAAGAACATGTATTTCTTCCACAGTTGAATTCGCTAGGATGATTCTACTTCTCTTATACATATGCATCCACTCTCACCCTACTTAAGCATCATATGAGATACTCATTGACTGGTAGCTCGTTTTCTAGGACATGTGTGTATTATATTTGTGTAGTATTCTTGGGAGAAGTGATTTTGCTTGATTTTCTTTGCTTGCAGAGAATGCGTGAATTTCTTTGCTTGCAGAGAATCCTGTATATGCTTTCTGTTTAGTTTCATGAGTTCATTAGAAATTTGATTACCAAACTATATCAGTGTTTAGGGTGGTTTCTTCTCTTGACCAGAAAAAGTTGTATATTTTTCTGCTAGTGAATCTTTTGTATATATTGGAATTAATTATTTGTGATGTGTTAGAATTTCTTAAAGTTTTTCTCCATGTGTTGCACCCCCATGTTCAGTGTTGAGATGTGGGCAGCACTCCGCAATTTTATTATTGTTTTTAGATAATTACCTTTTTTTTAATAATACGAATAATACACTTTAGCACTTTATTTTTTATTTATTTATTTTCAAAAAATAATAAATAGTTATTGTTAACTTTTGAAAAACTACTCATCTGCAATAAATTAAAAAATATTAAAAAAATTAATGATATATATATATATATGTATGAAAAGTAAAAAAAATTCAGGTATGAAATCAGCTTCTTTGAAGTTGATAAATGAAATTTGCATGCATGAAAATATCTTTTTTTTCATATCTTTTCATGTAATTGCATGCTCGATTTTTTTAATTTACCTCTCTAAAATTAATTATGGAAAGTTGAAAATTTCCCATGGAGCTAATCAAATCATTTCAGAATTAATTGTTTAGAACACTTTGATGTCGAAATTATCAAAATAAAATAAAAATAATAATAAATAAAACTTGCATGCGCAAACAATGCGTTCTAGAAAGTCAACTGCCATTAACGAAAAAAGTAGTAGTGTAAATCTACGAAGTCCCAGTAATCTGAGTTGTCATGATCGGACCTTAGATTCAGTAAATTTCTTAAAATAAATTTATCTAAATTGTTTTGGAATAATCTACTAAACTGTTTCGTCACTGTTTTAAATATTTAATTAGTTGCACGTTATTTAGAAATTTCTCTCAGTAATTATATTTATCAGAGTATATTATCAAATTTGCTACTATTAACTAATATTAGCTATACAAGGTTATATAACTATTAGTATTAATATCACTTAATTCATTTTTAATTAATGCTAAGCTAATTGATTTGTAGACTAACAAAAATGAAGAATTTCTGAGAAACCTGATGCTTCTTATCAAATATTTTAAATAAATAAATAAATTGGCAGAAAAGTAATCAGATTATTAAAACCATTATTTTATCTAGAGTGAAAGGGTTAATGTTTATGACAAATTTGAGAAAAACTAGTGGTGAGATGATAAATTTGATAACTTTGAGGGGATATTTTAATAATTTGTACTTCCTTTCCTTATTAATCTTCTCAAATGTCAAATAAATCGTACTGTTTTTTTTTTGCTTATTTATTTTTTATTCAGTTTCCAGAATTTTTTATATAAACGAATATAAATATAATACGATACATTCACCTGAGCATTAATGACTCATCTCTCCATTCCTTTCCAAAGGCCAGAGCCGATCATCTTCCAAAAGTCCATTCCAAGCCATGACTGCTTTCTTCGATATCGCCATTTCCACAACTTAGCCAGATGAAGTTATGGATCAAAATTCTAGCCCCCTCGATCGCCTCCGCCTTCCTCCTCCTCCTCCTCCTCCTCTCCATCTTCCTTTGGTACCGCCGCTGCCGGCAGTTCTCCTCTCTGGAGACTCCCCAATTCCCTCAATCCGCAAGCAGAGCGAGGACGCAGAGTTTGCAAGCCGGGATCGCCAAGTTGCACCTCTCCTTCCGCACCAGCACCCGCCGCACAGCTGGAAGCGAGTCAGCGCTGGCGACGTTCAGTTGGGATGACCACCCGAGACTGGTGGGCGAGGCGGTGGAGCACGGATGGTCGCGATTCACGTTCTCAAGCGGCCAGCCGCCGTGTCGGCGCTTTGCGCACCCATGCGACAGCGGCGCCGGGGGGACGAAATGGGAGGTGCCGCTTGGCTCTTCGGAATTTTCGCAAACGGTTGAGTTGCATCCGAGAGAGAGGAGCCTCCATGGCGAAGACGTCTCGACGGCGAGGATGCTCCTTCCGTTGCCCGGCCCTCCTCTCGGCGTCTCCTCCTTCCCTAAAGAAGCCTATTTTGAGATCACGGTCTTGTACCTGAAGAAACCGCCGCCACCGCAACAACACTGGTCTTTTCATCGAGAAAATAAGCGAACCAAGGCCGCGGACGTCGTTGAGGAAGCTGATAGTGCGAAGCTTATCTCGGAGAATTCCTTCAAATCCCATGCCGTTCTTCCCTGTGCGTCCGATGTTATTGTTACTCCAATCCCAGAAACCAAAGCTTACGCCGAAGAAGAAGAATGTCGCGGCCAAATCAACAACACAATTCTCATATCCTTGGGCCTCACCCATGGTGGAACACTTCCAGGAGGATCGTTCTCCGGCACATACCCAGGCTCCATTGGTTTCCACTCCAATGGCCGCGTCTTTCTCGACGGTAAGATCCCAAAATTGAATCTTTCGCTCGTCAGCAAGCATCATAGCAGATCCAGAATTCAAAATTGCGGTTTTTCTTCAAAATCGCAGGAACCATGCTCGTTTTCGAATCGGAGAAATCAGAGTGGGCAGAGGTGAACAGGGTAATCGGCTGCGGCTTCGATTCGAGGAAGAAGAAGGTGTTCTTCACGGTGGATTCCGAGCTTATGCACGTCATTCACTGTAGCTCAGACATCTACAAAGCTCCCATGTTCCCCATCATCGCTTCAAACACAGACGCAACGATTCTGATCAACTTGGGACAGAGCAGGTTCAAGTATGAGCCGGCAAATGGTCAAAGGACGTCCAATCCTTGCTTCATCGGCTCGTCGTCGTTCGACCGAAGCGGTGCCGCCATCGGCGAAGATGATAGCCGCGAGCTCTTCTCTATGGGCAGAATCGATCCGCACTGGTTCGATGCAGTTAAGAAAAGCCAGAGCAGCACTAAGAACACTGTAAATCAGAACGACGCCAGCTACTTGGTGGAAGTGGATGCTGATTCTGATCTTTTCGAGATCTCTCTGCGCATTTGACGAATCATTAGAACAAGTTGACAGAAAAAAAAATTAAAATAAAAAACATGAGAAAATTTTAAGTTGCCCATAGAAAATTCAGCTATAGTAAAGATTTTGATATTGTCAAAATAGCTTTATATTTTATTTCAGTTTAAAACATTCCCTCATTGCATCCTCTAATTGTAGAGACAACTTTATGCACTCATACTCGAATAATGGTGCAATACTTACGTCCTCCAATTGATAATCAAGGTATATATGTATTATAGGAAATTTATTCTAGTGAGAAGCAATCTTAAGAACGCTGGCTATTTGGTTGAGCACTTTTCAATTTATTCTGATGGTTAGTAGAAGTTTTTTGTAAAACTATGGGGCCAGATCAGTCATCCCAAGATTAATAGTTCAAAGAACCGTAAGTGACCTCCAAGATTAGTCGATTCAAAGATAAAATAAAAAATCTTCTTTTATTGTTAGCCACATTAGCTCTAACAAGCACTAAATTGTTTAATCAAGTTCTGAAAGAAAAAGCCTAAAATTGTAGCCAGAGAGTAGAGAATTCTTAGTCCAGTTTATTTGACCTTTTAAGTGTCGGCAAATGATAGTTTATACAAACAGCTAGTTGACATGATTATTGTGATTCAGTAGTGGTTTCGGTAATGAGCCATCATTTCATTTGTTCTGTCAGAGTAGAGAAAGTGTTCATATTCACTACTGCAGCAGTATCAAGTATCAACAATGTACTTTCTCATGTTCTATCAAAGTTATTCATATCCTATTATTTCTTCAGAGCACCTTCAGTAATACCTGAAACTTGAATTTATTACCAGTGGACGGCTGCTCAGATTCAAAGTTGAAAGAAAAAAGTAACAAGAAATGCTTGTTTAAGTAAAGACTTCTTCTTCCCCACTCACTTGGAACTCCACCCCAATTTGTCGAAAGGTTCTCCAAAAACTCAAGTCGCTTAGCAATTTAGATTCAAAGTTGATCAATGTACAAATAAAAATGCTTATTTATGCGAATCCTTCTTTTCCACTTACTTGGAACTCCACCCCAATTCTGGGAAAGGATCACCATGGATGCTCTTGTCCTGCCAACCCATAAAGCGTGCTGACTAGAAAGAAAGCACTGTAAATGTAAAGAAAAGGTGATTCTATGTATACAGCCCTAAAACTAAGAACAGAAACAGTGTGTTCTGGTTGAGGGCCACTCGAGATGAATTAGGAAACAGGAACACACAGCAAGTGCCAAGAAAAGATGGTCCTTGAAAACACTGCAAGGGAAGATGACAAGAATCCCCATGAAAAAATGTAGCTATCAGAGGATTGATTCTAAGTACACAACCCTGGAAATTAAGAACAAAACCAGTGTTTTCTGGTCCAGTTGCCTTTCTATTCTAGCGAAGTTGACGAGAATCCCCGTGAGCAATGTAGCTATCAGAAAAGAATGATTCAGCAAAAGGAAGCATTGTTTCCAAATTTGTATCCCCAGCATGCTGAAACATTGATCATTGTCAAATTATTCTAATCCCTCTCTGAACTTGCTATCAGGCTGGAGAAATGGACAAGTTAACACTGGACAGAGAGAAGACAGGCCCATGGGAGACAGGCCCGATGGCGAATTCAATGATGACAGAGGGAGTGCAGCAATCAACATCCAGCAACTGTCAACCTTTTTTGCTTCAGTAGCCGCTGTTCAAGCTTCCAATGCATACCATGGCCTCATTTAGATGAAATAAATATTATTTTAAGACTAATGCTATTCAACTTAAAATCAGAACTCGACATTTATGCATGAACAATATTAAATTACGAACTTAAACATGGCACATTGTTTCACAATACTGGAACGAGCAGTAAGTCAACACCCAATTCCATATTCTATCTAGTTATAGCTCAAATCAATGGAATCATGGATGTGATTTTGTTGACAAGAACCAATTAGATAATTTAGATTAACCTTTCCAAGTGTTTCGGCTGATGAGATAAGATAGTGATAGCCTATTTCAAATAATTGTGTTGGGGGATATGCTCCACACAAATTGTCTAGATGATAATAGGACTTAAATTGAATTAGAGGCTTAAACCATAAAATCATGGCAAAATTAAAGAATATAATCCCAAATGAATTACTACTTGGATATTAAAATCTAACATAATGATATTGAGTCATTCATGAGAGTTATACTATATGATATAAAATTTTTCTTTCTATTCTTTTGCTTTTTCTTTAAAATATTCATTAGCATTTTTAATCATCAAAATGTTCAAAACATTTCTAATCACCATTGTTACATTATCTAATAAAATAATGAAATAATACCGTAATTTAAAATGACACTTTTAAAAACCAGCTATTTGTTTTTAAAAATAAGGTAATTTTTTTAGAATTCAGATATTTACATATATATTTGCTTCAAAATGTATTCCAATGTCAATGGACAAAATGAAAAACATATATTTTGACAAGAATATTTGTGGTTTGCATTTGCTAATACAAAATTTATAATTTAATTTCAAGGATGATATAAATGTACATAATAATAATAATAATAATAATAATAATAATAATAATAATATTATTATTATTATTATTATTATTATTATTATTATT
>JBBMJZ010384079.1:0-15616 GCA_037833815.1 Zingiber zerumbet
AACTTGATAGAGTCGCCGAGAGGTGTTTGTAAAGAGTTGTTGAGCCTGTGTCCAGCTTTGCAAGTTTTGTGAGTACGGAAGACATTCCTAAGAGATGGATGGATAGTGGCTCAGATAATACAACACAATTTAGCGTCAACCTTCTTCCATAGAGGACGATCGACGACTTGAACATCTTCGATTTGAGTGAGATGTGTCTCATAACCCTGCCCAACAATCCAAAGCTCAATATGAGATGCCCAAGAGACGTAATTCTTACTATCCAATTGCTCGGAAGAGAGAGGTGCAGTGATATGGTGGGTAAAAATAGAGATATCCGGCTTTGGGGCGTCGGATGTAGCCATTGATTAGTTTGGAAAGGGCGGCACCAGCAGCACGAATAAGGCAGGACGGAACTGAAGAAGAGGGCAGCACACTGAAGCTTCCATTGGAGAATAATGATAGGGCACCAGAGTTCTCCGGGGAAGACTCCTGCCTTCACAAACCACGTCCGCAAGGAGTCCTTTGTAGCGCTCGGTGCTGGAATTAGGGATGAGCTTCGCTGGAGAAGTGGATCAATAGCTGCTATCACCTTCTTCGAAATCCCTTGCCCGTACGAACCAAGGAAGGAAAGGGGTGTTGGAAGATTGTCGGGAGATGAAGGACACACCGGAGAACCACTCTGATGCGATGAAGAAGATCGGAGCTCGCCACTGTCACCATTCCTTGAAGCCCTAACTTTTGCAATCACTTCGATTGGGGCTCTAGGGAAGAAGGGGACTCACCGGAGAACTACTCCGGTGAGTTGAGCACGATCGGAGGTCACCGTTGCCGCTTGCAGCCACTGGCAGGAATGCCGCCGTTGTCGCCTCTTGGAGCAAATTGCGAGGAGAAGAGGAATTGGGGGTGTCAGGGGATTTGACGAAGAGAACTGTGAACAGTACTTTGCCCGAAGCCTGGAATCCGTGAGTGCCTAGTATCCACGGCGTCGAGGGATTTAAAGGAGGCGGCCAGAGTCGGTAAGGAGACGTAAAGATGGGAGGCGGCGGCAGTAGAGTTAGGGGAAATTGGGGCAATAGGAAGTTAGGATTTTTTTTTTCTTTTAACTTAGCTCTGATACATGTTAAGAAGAGAAAAAACCCCATAATCATAGACACCATGGAGTTATTGACTTATATAGAGGATAATATACAATATAATTACAATAATACCCCTAGTTATGTTACAATATTCTAACAGTAACGAACGTACTTAGCCATCTAATATTCACATTAATAGAGGAAGAGAACCAAAAGAAGACTTAGTTAGCAACGATAAAATAAAATAAAATTTATTTAAATAAAAGCTCGGTTGTCCTAGTTGTTGTTGTTGCTAATAGAATATAGTCCCCATAAAGAATATAATCTACACATTAGAAGGCAATGTGATAGAAAATAGTGTAATAAGAAGTGTTATGGTGCATCTTGCATAGTCTAAATATAACAGGGTAAGAAATAAAATAACCCATGTAAGACTATTATTATATTAAATATTATAACATTTATGATCCTTAAACAACTTGGGAAGATGTACCTATTGGTGTGATGGACTTCTGTCAAGGATGATCATCAGCCAGTCTAGGATTTTGATATTTGAGCAATTTGATTATAGACGTCCAATTGGGTCAGGTAAACACATGACATTAGTTAAAAGTCCAATCGGTCTTGGGTCAAGGTAGACTAGACTTGGTTGATATGAAGTCTTACTAAGTCAAGGTTAACCTAAGGATAGTCAGGTGAGGAGGTCGAGGAGTGAACTTTAGGTTGGTGTAAAAGTCTTGAAGGAGCAAACTCTAGACAAGTGGAAGTCATGGTAACAAAGATGGGCAAGTGGAAGTCCTAGTAGTGAGGTTAGGCATGTGGAAGTCCTAATAGTGAAGTTAGGCAAGTGGGCAAGTAGAAGTCTTAGTAGTGAGGCTGGACAAGTGGAAGTCCTAGTAGTTAAGCTAGGCAAGTGGAAGTCCTAACAATAAGGCTAGACAATAGATGAAATCCTAGAGACGGTAGTTATAGCTTAGTAGAAAGCAAAACTATCATTTAACAAGTTGAAAGTTTGAATCGCACTATCTGAAAATATTTTTTGCCCAAAATTAGAAGCTTGGTCGACTAGGATACAATTCTAGTTGACCAAAAGTAGTAAAAAACTAGTCAAACAAGTCAAATCCGAAGAGGCAATCTACGTGAGAGATCTAGTGCATGGGTGATATGGTTAACCAAGATATAATTTTGGTCAACCAAAAATAGTAAACAAGTTTTATATAAGTTGATTTCATAGAAATTTCACTATCATTACTCTTGTTCAGTTTCAAGGAGAGTGTTACTATATTTCAGGGCCTATTTGAGCAATTTACAACGATCTGTACCAATAAGAAGAAGTCATTTCTTTCAGTAACCTGTTTTTATTATTTTATTTATTTATTTATTTTTGTTGACTTCTATTTCATTCTCCTTGTATTTGTTGTGAGATAGGATTGTAAAAGATTTCTCCATCTTGGGAAGATGTCCAGAAAAGAGAAAGTTAGCGGTGTTACAGATAGACCCATCAAAAGGTTATAGGCCATGAAGTAGGAACTAGGTTCTGAATTTCATAAAATTGGTATGCATTTTCTTATTATTTCTTTTCTATTTTATTTTATTTTTATATATTTCTGTTGTGAAAACTAATAAAGTATAGAGCCAATCAGCCGAAGAATGACAAAAATCCACTCGCCCTACTCACTTTACACTATCCTACAGTACTAACATGTGATACTTTTCATTGAATGTTAGAACATAGAAACAAAACAACCAACCTACAATCACATTGTGAAAACAACAAACAAAACATAAAGGTCAAAAAAAAAATGGCAAGCATGGTACATCAACGTCACATGAGGCTCATTATAACCTCAATCATACAGTGACGTCAGCAAGTATAATAGATATCTATGATATCTAAAGTAAGTGATATCATGCCCACCTTCCTACTTATTGTGCAGCCATCTTTCTTCTCACTATGAACATCCATTTACAAAAAAGGGGAGAACTACAGCTCATGCGCATTAAGAATAGACAACTCTCCTTTCCCTTTGGTATCACATGTTTCCTTTTTGATCGAACCAAGAATTTAAATTTCCTCCTTTTGTAGATCATTCATTGTCAGGCTTTACTGCTCTTAAGATTTGGCTTACTAATAATCTAGAAGAGCAAGGTTTAAAATGTTGTTTCATGTTGAAGTTTCAATTTCCATCAAAATGGTACGATTCAATACTACGCTAACACTTGGCATGCTTCAAAACATTTCAAGACCATCTCAAATATAATTCCATAATTTTCTTGTAGTTTGTTTGTCTACCTATAATAGAAGCCTATAGTATTTTTAATGTCAATTGAATTATAATTTAGGAGAAAAAAGTTATAAAATATAAAATTAATGATTTCTAATACTAAAAATAAGTGTCATACATATATACATCGAATGGAAATATTAGTTTTGGTAACATTCATCCTTCTAAGATACTAAAATTATAACAGCAATCAAGCCTTCATCCTACTAAATGAGCTAATTAGGCTATATGAATCCTCCTAAATTCTACTATATTCTCGTCTATATTTAAATGAATTTGATCCTATTATATCATTATTAACCAAGTTTTCTTTGTCTCTTCCTCGATTAATGTGCATATCTATCAGTCTCACATTACCTAAAGCATTTATTAGTCGCCTAAGTACATAACCATAATTTTTAAGTCATTAAATAATGCTCCCATTATATCTAATATTGAAATTGAATTAATATAGTTGAGACTCGAATGGGAATAGGTAGGTAAAACATATAGATAAATCTTCATTTCTCTAAACTAATCACTATTTTTATTATTATTTGTGCATTTCCTCTTCCTCTCCCCTTTTTATTGTTTCATATCCTCTCAATGATTGGCAGATAAAACTAAAGGATAAATCATGGAAAATCAATATTCCTACGCTCGATATCATATAACTTGGCCAGAACTATTCATTTCAACCATGTTGACTGAATATTGATTGGCACTTGAAACCATAACTCATTGGATTCTCCAAGAAAACAACTAATGCACTTAGGTACTAGAGAGAGATTATCTGAAGCTTTTTTGACAATGATGTTGTGGAAGTATGAGAGATTTAAAACATGCTAAAATATGGAGGAGAACCATGCCTGCAATCCAGCTAACTTGATCAACCCAAGAGTCTGTGTATGAAGGCCTCCCTGATCTGAAAATAACAAGATTTTCTTCATACAAGTTCAGTTAAGAAAGTGAAGCATAATTCTAACAACATAATATGTTGCACACTGCATGCACCTGCTTACACTGACCACCTCAATTCCCTTGGATACTGCTGTTTTGCAAATAGCAGAACCAACAAATCCAGTGCCACCCAAGACAACAATCTAATTTGCAACAGAAAAAAATAATGAAAGCATAAGTCTGTCTGTCCAAACATACAAAATTTCACCTTCTAGGTGCATACCTTCTCTGTTTTTACAAGAGCAGAAACATCAATTGGCACTGATGACGAATCTTCCACTGTGTTTGGTGTCGCATAACTGCATCTAAAACTGGGTCAACATGGAGAAACAAGATGAATATCCCATCAACAGAATAGTGTGTAATTGCAACTTGGCTTGAAAGTTAGAGTTACTAGAAAACATTTAGTTTCATGCAAAAATTGAATAACAAACATTAACTCATACTATGTGGGTGTGCATCAATAAATTTTCTAATAAGCATAATTAAATAACATGGTTTAAGTCTAAACAGGGTCAAATCCATAAGAGAAACTTCCACAAAAAATCTCTTATTTAATTCTCATTCATCCTAAAAAAAATGCTCTACATTAAACTTCTACAATCATTTGCAGCTTTCTCTCCCCAGTTTCGCACTCTGTAGCAACCCAAGTTTTTTTGGCCTCTTTCATCTTCTCTAAGAGCATCCACATTGGTGTTAATATATGGGTGTTATAACACCCAAATGGTGTTACAAACCAATGTGGATGGGTGTTATAACATCCATACGTTAACAACGTTCAATTCTTTGAACCCTGTTAATGAGTTGATTTTATATAAAAAAAATTTAAAAAAATAAATAAATTTTAGATATAAAGAATAAATATGAATAATTTGATGGTGGGACCCATAAATAATCAATATTAACGTTAAAATGAATGTCAGTATGTGTTAATAAAAAGAAGTATTAATATAATGGTTACGTGGCATGCTATTTAAAGAGGTGACATATGTACGTTCAAACTAATGCACCTAAAATGAATTCCTCAACTTTAATCATTATAGTGCCAGGTCAGCAGGCAAAATTTTGAAATAGGATGAATTAAATGGGATTTTAATTAAAAAGCATGCAAGAATATTTTTATACTATGGTTGTATATGTAGTTATCCACCACATTGCTAATGACTCCTATCACCTGATATCCTTGGAATCAATTTTGGCAGGAATCATTAATTGATAAATCAAACAATTTTCTTGATACTACACAAGTAATTAAATACTTTAGATGCATGCTCTAAAATAGCCATTTGGTGTAGCTTGACCACTCTTTAGTTTTGTCAGACATACAAGTTAAAATACCTCAGACTTATATAGGTAATTTTCAAGGAAAAATACCTATATGTGCATGTAATATTCTGACGTCTATATGAAGTGTAGCTAATTAGTTGTAGTTAGGGTCATTTAACATTGAGTTGATTAAATTACGACTGAACCACTTTAAAGGCTGATTTTGAGGTGTTTGGATAACATTTGAAGTTAATTAGAGGTGAATTAAACTATTTTAAGAATTGGGCTAAGTGGGTTTGTTTTGGATTCAACCCAGACTCAAATCAGACTTGTTTTAGTGATTTTATGGTTGAGCCAACTTGAACCAGTTTGGTTCAGGTTGAGTCCTTTTAGTTGGAGTTTTGCTGCCTCAACAAGTTGCATTGAAGCCACACTCTCCCTCGGGCATGGCATCTCCGTGGAGTCCCTTGTTGAATGCAATGACTTGCTCTTCTCTCCCAGGCATACCAAGTACTAGTAGCCCTAAACTATAGCGGCAACGCCTGGACAATGCGAACATCTTCCATCTTCTCTTATGTGAGCAGCAGCCCTTCCAATCGTGAGCCCCTGCATTCCTTTGTAGAAACAACATTCAATGACCTTACTTTCCCTTGCCATAATTGTTGTTGATTGTCGTCATGATTGTAGAGCATTGTGGCACGTAGATGGAGTCACAATTGCAGCTCATCATCTATAGTAGATTAATTTTCTGTTACATTAATTTGGTTGCATGTTAATCTTGGGTTTATGTTTGCCAATTTAGATGTTGGTGCTAGGAGCACCACATCGAACTTATATTTTGATGTATGGTTAAGTTTAAAGTTAAATTTGTTTGTGATCTAACAAGGTTGTCAAGTTTGCAGGTGCAAGTAATTTGACAAGATACAAAGACCCGATTGAAAACCAGGAAATGGCAAAACCTAGTGGCACTAGACAGTGAAAGTTCTAGTGGGACTAGGCAGAAGTCTTAGCAGTGGCAAGTCCTTGTTGGTAACCAAGCAGTGGAAGTCCAGATAGGTCGGCTTCACATTGGTAAAGGTTAAAGTCCTGGAGGTACCCGACTAAGTTTCAAGCAATGGGTGTTGTTCTAAACTTAGTATTTTCACTAGTACTATCTTTGTGCCAACTCTTTATCGCAGGAAGCTATTTGGTGGTTCTAGATGGATGGGATTCTGGTGACCGACTAGGGGATAAGTTCTAGCTAACGGAAGAACTTCTAAGCAACCAGAGAGAGGTGTGGGCAACCTCGATGGTTTAGACGACTGAAGCAGCTTTCAAGAGACCGACAAGATAGGCATTTGACCATGCTCTAAGTGCCTGAAACGAATCCAAGCAATCGGAGTTCGCTGAATCATTATTGGCACGGATAAAGTTTGTAGCCACGTCAGTATGCCTTAGGCAACCGGAATAGTGCTAGATCAATGTTTGACTTGAGTTCTATAAATAAAGGCTTGAAGCACTTGTTTCAGACATTGAAATTTTGTCATTCTCTCTTCTAAAGTGCTCTTATTCTCCTTGTAGCCACATCAGCATGCCTCAGGCAATCGAAAAGATTCCAGACGACCAGAATAGTGCTAGGTCGATGTTTGACTTGAGTTCTATAAATGAAGACTCGAAGCACTTGTTTCAGACATTGAAATTTTGTCATTCTCTCTTCTAAAATGCTCTTATTCTCCTTGTACTAGCACATGCTCTTCAAAGATTTGTTGGTGCAGGGATCACCAAATAGTTGAACCTAGGTTTTAATATTGGCAAAGGTTTAAAGATAAGTTTCATTGTGATCTAATGAGGTTGACTAAGTGTGCAAGTAGTTCGACCAAAAAGTCCTAGTAGGTCAAGTTGACTAGATACTAGGCAAGACAAAAGTCCCAATGAACATTACGCAAAGGGAAAGTCGCAGTTATGGTCAAGCAAAGAAGTCCTAGTATATGTGGGACTGGGATTTGGAAAACTAGACGTCTAGCAGTTTGTTAGGTCTAAAAGACCAGACATCGAGAGGAAGCCCTGGGATCAAAGGATCAAATATCAAGCACAAAATCCAAACAGATCTGGAGGACCAGATGTTTAGCAAGTTAAGTAACTTCTCCACAGAGAAGTGAGGACGTGTTCCCTTGAAGGGAACAGCAGGTGTCGGTCCAACCTAAGATCTCACATAAAATCCAAAAGTCAAGACCGGACAATCTCCAAACTGTCAAATTATTTATACTTTTATGTTATTATTATGTCTATTATGCTAACTCTGCGATGCAGGAAAGTGGCTAGAGTTAGGGGATTCAAAGTGCCCAAAAGGGATTCAGGCGACCAGAAGAGATCCAGGCACCCGGAATGACCCAAATCTAGCCACGTGTGCAGTTGAGTTGGCACGCTCCGATTGGTCGGTGCATGTTAGCTTCCAAGAGCCCAGGAGGGATCCATACACTTGGGAAGGAATAAAGGTGACTCGGATAGAGCTACGCCCTAATGCAGCTATGTCAGCGGTCCAGGCGCCCAGGAGTGGTCCCGTCGGAGTTGGATAACTCGAAGGTGGATCGAATAGGCCTCAATGTTGGCTCCTGGAACTGGTTCAAGCGCCTGCAATGGCCTATAAAAAGCACCTTCGACCAAGGGCTCAATACAACTTCTTCAATCAAGCTTCCAACTGCTCCAGCTGCTATCTCGCTCTCGAAACACCAACACTACACCAAGACACTACTCCGACAATGCACAGAAGTCCACATCTCAATATTGTCAGTATAATTTTATTATTGCATTTGTCTTTTTTGTATGTGTTTTAAAATGCAGGGAAACTTGTTGCCGCTCCTAATCTTTTGTAAACGACGAATTGATAGTGGATTGTCCAACCAAAGCGATCAACGATCGCGGACCTTGGACTAGCAGCACAGGTTGTGAACCAAGTAAAAAGAAAGGTGTTAGCTTTGTTTTTGTTTTCTTTATTTCCACTACATACTCTCTCGAGTTTTCGAAAGACGTGAAAAAGCAACACACACTATTCACCTCCCCCCCCTAACACTTTCTTCAATCCTACAAGCTCAACGACAACCAGAGCTTGTAACTTCCTTCTCTTTAAAGTTGTTGTGCATTCTTTTATTATTGTGCTTAAACTCCCTTTTTGGATAAGAAAATATATCATATCATAGGACAAGAGTACAAAAAATGGTATATAGCAGATACTTATGTCTGACACAACATCAAATCAGAGTACGCCCCTAAAGACCTGTATATATGTATACTTACACTCCGCTCAACATTCAATTACTCATCCTCATAGATACATTTATTTCTAGCTCTCCATACATAGTGTATTAATGAAGACAAAGCCAAGTGTCGAGTCTTCGTTAATACCCTATTCTCACATTTACATCTCCCAAACACCCTTAGAGCCCGTCTAAAAGTGGACATCTCTTACCATATATGAACCCAATCTCTGCCCCCCCCCCCGCCCCCCCCAACTTAGCAATAGGGGAGCACCCAAAAAAACAAATGCACCTACGTATGCGCACTACCTATGCTCCATGTACTCCTACCTGTCTTTAGTGCAAAGACGCCCCAAGGCGAGCATCTAGCAAGTGGTAGTGTAACTAGGCTGCAAGTAAGTCTCTCATACCTTCTTTATACGAGATGTCTAAAGGATTCATATGCTCGAGCCACTCCGCCGTCCTGTGCGAACAAAATTTTTGGGGGGGGGGGGGGGGGGGGGGGGGGGTAGAATTACTTCCCGATTCTTATTAAAAGGGTTCCTCTGCCTCCATAAGCTTTCTAGATAGGAGAGTTTTTAATAAGAATTTATTTTTATTTTAATCTAAATCTTGCTATATTAGATCTTGCATGCTAATCTTGTTAAGTATTTTATTAGATTTTGCATGTTAATCTTGCTAAGTATCCTATTAGATATTGCTTGTTAATCTTGGGGTTAGATAGTTTAGTTTTGATTAACTAAGTTAGTATTTATGCCAAAGCATTTATTTCATTTCCACGACATATTTGTGCTTTGTTTATTGGTTTAGAATTGGTTACTATCAAGTCTTAAATTTTATATGATGTTCACCCCCCCCCCTTTTCTCTAGCGTATAAATGCTCGTACAAATTAGTATCAAAGCGGGTTGAGATGATAGTACATTAAGGATGTTTAGTTAGGTGCATGTCTAGGTTGTGGATAAGACATATCCTACTAGGTGTAACTCACCCCATTCTAAACCAGTTAGATTAGGGTTTTGTAATTAAGTTTGTTTAAGCATGTTGGATCTTTTATCGGATTTGTCTAAGGAAATGGTTGTCCAAAGTAGTGCCCATATGACTTGCCACAACCAGGAATTGGTTTAAGAAATACTCGTTTGATTAACCCAATGCAAAATTCGAATCTAACCTAAGGTCAGATTTGCGTTTTGAGTCAGATCAAACCATAATTAAAATTTTATAATAAATTATAATTCGAGCCTAGCCCAAGCCAAGTCCTAACCCTAATCTCAACCAAGCTTAACTTAAACTAAACCCCATCCTTGACTTAGACCTAATCAAACTTAACCACTTGTTTGAAATTTTTTTTTGTGTTACTTACCCAAGATTTGTCAAAATCTTAGAGATTTTTTATCTTAATGGCTTTACATAAATGGTTTCGTACAACCCGTCCTCTTTTCAATGGCAACAATTTTGCCTAGTGGAAATGAAGGATAGAGTATTATCTCATGAATGAGATCAATAATTGGATAATAATCAAAGTAGGTTTTGACCTACCAAGAGACCAAACGACGAGGTTTTGACCTACCAAGAGACTCAAATAACGAGCTAACCAGTTTTCATCACTAGAGAAGTGATATCAAAAAGAAAGCCCAATTCAATGCAAGGGCGGCAACAACACTGCAATGTGGTCTAACTCAGGAACAACTGAGTAAGGTTGGACCATTTAGCAATGTTAAAAAGCTTTGGAAAAAACTCATTGAACTTCACAAAGGTTCAACAATTTCAAGAACCGCTAAAAAGGACCAGCTGCTAAGTCAACTTCATACCATCATGACAAAGGAAGGTGAATCAGTTAGCCTGCTCCATAATAGGTTTAAGTAAATCCTTAACGGAATCCACACAATCGAAGAACAAATCGTTAATCACAATTTGATAAGGTACGCTCTTAAAGCATTCCTTAGGACAACTTTTTGGGCATCTATGGTAGATACTTATAAAGTATCGAAGGACCTTTCCTTAATTAAATTAGATTTTTCCAATGATTTTGAATTATATGAGCATTAATCTTGATTAGAAGGAGAAAAGTATAGCTTTGATTGCAAGTAAAGATGATGAAGTCAAAGCAAAGTACAAGTTCAAGTTAAAACCCAAACCCAAAGAAGAAACTGAATTAGAGTCCCAAGTTTAAACCTTCAATCGACTTTTATTGCCAATAGATAGAAGACCACCAACAAAAGTCTAGACAAAATGTCTAAAGCCTTGATGTGCAAAATGACCAGGGATGAAGTTGACTAGAAATGCCTATATTTATGTCCTCGACTAATATATGCTCAAAGTTCTCTAAGGTTGAAGGATGAAGACAGATGTTTGTAACCAAATATCGAATAAATGAGTGACAAAACATATGATAGAATGTGATAGAGATATTATATAGATCAAGTGTAGCCTAGTAAGTTTATTGGGCAATCAAAGTACAAGAAGAGAACTCCATTAGCAAGGTCAAATGGAGATAATGGTGGATGATGTTGTTGGTGCAATCATGTCCTAAGTAGTTGAACCTGACCAAGAGATGACTAGGAACATTACTGGTACAATCACTCATTGTTGGTACAATCACGCTAAAGTGATCGAGATCGACAAAGGTAATATTTGGTTAAAGGTTTATGTTTAGTCTAAATATCTAAATTAGAATTTTGATTGTTAAGTATATCAAGGTTAATCGGATATCTGACAATCGAAGAAGTTCAAAAGGTGTTAACATTCTAGAAGTTCAACAAGTGTTGGCAGTTGAGTAGTCTAAGTAGGTCAAAATTAATCAGACACTTGGCAATTAGAGAAGTATCAACAATCAAGGTTGATTGAGTGCTTAGCAAGTGGAAGTCTAAGTGAATCAACATTGATCGTATTTTTAGCAAATGGAAATCTTGCTAGGTCATAATTGATTGGATATCAAGAAAAAAATGAAGTTCTAGAGGTGAGACCTCTTAGCAAAGAAAAGGAAGTTCAAAGGCAAGGCCTCTTAGTAAATGACGAAGTCGTAGAAGTGAGACTTCTTGGAAATGGAAATCCTAGAGACAAGATCTCTTGGCAAAGGAAATCATGGAGGTGAGGCCTCTTAGCAAGACAAGGAAGTCGCGCAGAGGGGAGGCCTCTTGGCAAAGAAAGACGCAAAGGTGAGGTCTCTTAGTAAGCCAAGGAAGAACAAAAGGCATGATCTCTTGGCAGGAAGTTTAAGTGAGATGAGAATATGCAAGTGATTTGTACTTTGAGTTTTGGCGAAATTTTGTCTTATGTGACGACTCAACTTTAGAGTTAATAGTGGTACATTATGAGAGTCAACTAGACATTCAATTCAAGATAATTTGCAACAAATAGAATATTTCTCTTTATGACTCAATTGAAAACCCACAATCTACAACAATTGATTGAAGTTTTAATAAGAAATTAAAAAATGATCATGACAAATCTATGAGCTCCAACACTTTAGTCTACTAGAGACGGGAGCAGTTGACCGAATGTATTCATTGCTAGGCAGAACAATCAACTAGATGCAAATAAAGTTAACTAATAGATTCATTGTCACACATAAGGTTGAAGCGATCGCGTATACAGTCAACTCAATAAAAGTCATAAGGATTGATGTAGAATAGAAGGATGCTAATAGAACTTAAAAGCTACAAGGAAGCAAAGGTAGCTTTTGAAGGCTAATAATATGTAAAAAAAGTGAATGAAATGAAGTGAAAGCAAATCCAAAGAACTCCAAATTTGTATTATTTCCTAATTGTATTTCTTGTTGTTTTCCTTGCATGTATTGTCATCTTGTACTAATTGTAAGAAAGGAATTGTAAAAGGTCTCTTTACATCCAGAAAGTTGTGATAAAGAGAAGTGTTTGAGAGATTCACCAACGAGTCATATGTCGTGGAGTATAAACCAAAGGTTTTGAACCACATAAAGAGAAGTGTTAACAATTGTTATTCTTTTTTATTATTTGTTTATATTTCCACTATGCAACTACCAATAACATTGAACTTTGAACTAAAGAGTGTGATTTAGCTGGAGGCTATTCACACACCCATTTGGCCTCTCCAACCGATCCTACAAATATATATGATGGAGGAAAAACATACACAAGTAGGCTCGTGCAATGCTGAATATTATGCATAAGAATGGTGGATGTGACCATTGAAATTGTCATCCACTAATGTGGAGCCAATCAGAGAACTACAGGAAGGTGCTCCTTGTGGAGTTGTTACCGCTAGTTCCACAGGTACAAAAGGATGAAGTTTTTGGATGAGAACAAGACAAGGTTTGGAGCAAGAGGAATGTGTCATTACTGATCTTCTTGATTTGATGGAGCACTAGAATAGGAGGTGGCATAGCTCTTGTTGTCGTGGAGGTCAAAGGCATGGTGACAGCAAAGGCGAGGAAGAGTGACACTAGATGCTTCAAATTAAAACCTATTAGAGAGAGGAGCTAGAGGTGGCAGACCATGGGAATCTTTAACAATGTGATGCTTCTTGGATGTGATGCTTCTTGGAAGATCACAAACTAAGTGAAGAGGTAAGGAGATGGGTGGAGGCATTTCAGTAAGAAGAGATTGATAGGGTTAACCACACTGCTTTTGTGGAGAATTTGTTGCTTGACGTCAACCTTCAGGTTATGGATGATAGTGGATGATGAAGGATAGGAAGGTCCAGGAATCCAGTGGCAATAAGATCAACATCATACCACAATAGGTTGACATTGGCAAGCTATGGAACGAGAAACTGCAACACAAAATTGAGGATGTGTGGGTACAGGAAGATAGGAACTACTAGCAACATTAGTAACAATGGTAAACAAGAAGGACATGGGCATTGTTAGATATGTAACACTGATATAAAGTCAGGACATAAAAATATTAGATTGAATTTCTCCATGAAATTAATGTATGATTACACATATTGGTTATTTATCCCCAATCTGTAGGACCAATTCTCATGCACACATGCTGGATACTGCTGCCAACTAAAAAAAAAAAATATATCTCATGCATACATGGAGAATGGGAAACACTGTTTTACAGGGTTAACTAGACATTATCTAAAATACTAGTCTATTATACAGTTTGTTTGACAACCACTATTGCTCGATATAGTAATGGAGAACACATGAAAGAGAAGATATAAAATCTTAGCTAGTTTCCAAAGACCGCCCAAGAATTCTAAAAAAACAAAATTATATTGCCTGACCTCAATAAGAATGGCCGAGAAGACGAGCTGCATCGGGTTAGGGTGACCGCAAAAGGATTCGTCCGATTCTCCGGCGCAGGCGGGAGTCTGCGAAGAAGCGGGAGAGACGAAACGGAAGACCAGAGCGACATCCCTGCCATGAGCCGCAGCACAGGAAAGCCTTTCCCTCACTCACTCACTCACCGCCTTGTTTCTTTCCCCTGGTTTCCCTTAAATTCACTTTTTGATTTATTATTTTATTATCTACTTTTCCCAGTTTCCGCATTACCACTGAACTTTTTGTTCAATATTTATGAGGCTAGTAGTGGTCACGTGGCTAACAGCTCAAGCGTTCATAACTATAGTTGTGGAACCTCTTGGTGAGTTTCTTGATTGTCATATCCACAAGTTAAAAATAAAAAAATTTATATATCTTTCTATTATAAAAAAAATCTCTCAATAATTTTTATCTCATACTTTTTATTATATATATATTTCTCATCTTTCTTTTTTATTTTAAATTATATATAATTATATTTATATAAAATTTAAATGGATAAATTAATAAGAAATAATGTTACCTATTTTTTTAAAATATTTTATTATTTTTATTTATTTAAATCAAAATTAAAACACATTTAATAAAAAAAAAGGAACCAGCAGCTCCCTGAACTCCCTGAACTGAGAGCTGCTTCCTCGAAATCAACGAAGGAACTCCCTCCCACTATGGGAGGGAGCTCCTTTATAGCATCAACATCACTGTGGGAGCTCTGTGCTCTCAATGTTCTTGTTAAAAGCAAGCAATAATCTGTGTTTATTTATACTGATTTAAGTTTGAGCTGTCATATAACAAATAAAATAGTGATGTAGTCTGCTAACTGACACCTTCCACAACAACTGAGTCTCATCGGGCACCGACCTCCCCTATCACACGATAATGGTTCACAAATAATGAAGAATCTTAGCTGAGCAGGTTCCCTCTAATCTCAACCTCTGACTGTTACTGACATGAAATCGACCCCAACAAGACTGTCTATCTTGAGAGTGACTCGAGCTAATGGCCAAACAGGGTCAAAGGTATGGCTTGACAGTTGTCTCTCTTACTGCAATTACCACTCATACGGTTGGCCAGTAGGCAGTGCTTTTCTTTTGTAGTCATCCACTCAGCCAAGGCTACGTGGCAGCTTACATGGACCTCCAACCTCCGTGCCTATATAAGATTCTGCGAAGCTAAGTAAAGGTATGATTTTCTTCTCTCATGTAAAAGCAACTCCATTCTTCTTCTCCAAGCTCTTTTGTTTCACTGACTTGACCGTCAAAGGGGTCGTGTACGTCGACCGACTCCTGATGTGTATCTGCAAGTGTAAGGAACTAGGGCGCTAAACATGCGAAAGCGCAGCAGAAAACATCTAGTTCTATATCAAGAGGATTCATACGAAGGGAAGAATTAACAAGCATCTATATTAAGTTTCATGATACTTATACCTTTGGTATATGCACACGATCTCCCGATAGCTAGGATCTCAGCACGATCAAGCGTTCACGCCTCTAATGGTATTCACACGAACAAGCTTCTCGTTTGTCTCACAAACTCACAAAGTGGAGAAACTAACAACCTTTGGTTGTGCTAGCAACCACAAG
>JBBMJZ010384108.1:0-15611 GCA_037833815.1 Zingiber zerumbet
GTCTCTTCTAATTTGTCTCTTGGAGATAGACCACTTGCTGCACAATTTCAAGAAATTCCCTTGGATTTGAGGATGATTGAAGCAGAACGGGTTGGATGTAAGAACTTGGACTTGAGTAGTTTAAATATTCTGCATTTATCTTGTTGCTGTAGTAGGATAGGCTGGATGTTTGATCATGACTTAGTCTAGTCTTACATCTCGTGATTTTGTGTCATTCTTGGACTGTGTCTAGAATGCAATTTAGGTATGGTATTTCTACAGTCCTGGAACATGGTTTGATGCGTTTCTAATTTTTCAACTTTGACCGTACTGATTCATGGCCTTTGTATGTTTGCCCTTTTGGATGTTTTTCAAGCAAATTCCATTAATGAATCATGACTGATGGAACATTTTTTAAGATTACAGTTCCTATGAAATGGTGCATTGATTAATCATTTTCATTCCATTAATGAACCGTCATTTTCTGCAATATGGAATTTATTTCATCATTTATTCAGTACTAATAACAGGGTCGCATCCTCTCTTACTATTACTGGTTCATTTGAACTACAAAGTAACTGCTTTCTTCTTTGGGTTTGCTAGTTGACATCTTGAAGACAACTGCTGTTGATAAGCTCCCTAATGATCTCGAAGGAATGGAAGCTTCAATGGAGAGATTGTATTCTCTGCTCGATGAGATTTACAAATATGTTGACGATGTTGTGGTAAGGGTCTCAACTGTCAATGGTCTTTGTACGTTTTAATTTACGGGTGTACAATGTAGATTCTATGATTTTCTAGGAGGGACGAGTAACCCCCAATAATGATATCGGGAGATTTCTGGCGGACACATTGGCTTCAGTTCCAAGAATGTCTCCAGCAGCTTTTGACAAGGTCTTCAATGACAAGATTCAGGTGAAGACTCCTTCCAAAATCATAGTTGTTTTCGCAAATGATTGTTTAAATTGTTTCTTGCAAGACTTTGTATCCTTTAATGGATGCGCTTAGAGTTTTTCTTGCAACAAGATAAATGCATCTCTATGGCATGTGCAATAGCCTGACCATATATTCCTATTGCATTTCTTTTCTTCCCACTGGAAGACCGCTAGAATTACTAGGGACCGTCATTTTTCTAGTTGCTTATGTGAGACCCTTTTCTTTGTCACAGGACAATCTAGCTTTAGTTTACTTATCAAGCCTCGTTAAAACACAACTCGGCATTGCAGAAAAGTTGAATACGGCGGCTCAGATATTGTAAAGCATCAGTGGTTTTGCAACTAAGATGCTGACGTTTTGATGAAGTTCTCTTGTGTTGATCATCATCCTTGTTAATAGAGTGGTGTTGCCTAGTTATTGACATTGTTATTCTGTCTTCAATTTCGCTCCAATTGTGGGTATTTCATTACCGAGTTGATTCAATATTGTTTATACTGCATTTTACTGAATCACACGTTCAATTTTTACTGCATTTTACCGACTTAGAATACACTGCATTTTACCTAATTACTTTTGATGAAAGTTATTTGAGCAACATTCATAGTTGGTCGACTTTTTTTTTTTGGAAAATTTGATTTTTCAACTATCACTGGCAGCTGAGAACCCTCCCTTTCCTCTTCCACTTGAACTGAAACCTACGCATCTACTTCCCCGTGGGGTGGTGTCTAAGCAGCAGCCCTTCCGACTGCAAAATCTCCAGCCAGATTGTGACCTCTCCTCCGTCGTGTTCTGGTGCTAGAGTGCTGACAAAAATAATTCTCCATACCCCTAATTCGTAGTTCGATTTAGCAAAATTTGAGAACTTTGTTGGTAAATGGTGATCGCATGATAATTCTTGCCTCCAAGGGGACAGAATTCGAGTCTCAGCGATTGAAAAGGTCTGGTAAGTGTAGCTATATTTATTTATCTTCTTTTGGATATGCAGAAGGATTTATAGCATTAGCATATTGTAAGATGTCCAATAGTTTGCAACATACTTGAGCTTCCACCTAATCACTTATAACCTTGGGACTCTATTATAATTTAATCTCAATCGCAAGACACTCAGATAAATTGAATCACTTAAGGGGCCTTCTAGCGAAAGAGTACAAGACACAAGATGAATTCGATACATAAGCAAACAACTAAAGTCATTCTTTTTAATGAGCGCACACTACATTTCATCACTTGCGTCTCTGAGATGTTGATGTTTGTTACAAAGTAACACAGTTTAAACGACTTTTCATGTTTTCTTTTTTGTAAAATTATCAACATAAGAACTAGAGTCATGAATTACTTCACAGAGAAAAAAAAACAAAGCACACTGAGTAGCACTAAGAAGATGATACGCCAGGTCTTTAGAAAACAAAATCGAAGTGTCAAGCCACTTTACTATTTGTTAAAACACAAGTGATTGCACCTTTGAAACACATGCTAGTTAAACAACATGGCGAAATCAGAAGAACAAGCAACTAATTAATCCAGTATGTACAGATGCCTGGTCAACCTGCACACAAGTTGCACTATGTTACTTGGTGCCAAATATTGAGTGAGATGAGAATTACTGACGATTCAGGACCAAATCCAATCAATGAATATCAAAATAGCAACAATGCCATCAGAAAAGAAACCGCAGATGCAAATGGATCACAACCAGCATTCTCGCTGGGTTCATTTGTATGTTTCATTAGAACTCGACAATATATCTACGGAATGAATCTTGTGAAACTGATGCTAGTGGTAGTAGATTTTCTAGCTTAACACAAGACAAGCTTATTCTGGACTAAACAATAAGGCTAATCAAGTTTATAATAATACTATGATAAGCTCTTTTCATTTTATAGCAAGGAGTATTATTGAGATTGTCTTCTATAATTGAAAATGAAGGGAGCTTATTCCTTTTGTGTTTACCAAAAATATAAGAATATACCTGGAAGTAACCCATCGGAAGTTGAGTCAGTCGCTTCCAAAATCCTCATAGCTGACTCCTTCGGAAATGGTGTCTAGTTTCTTAATGTCTTCTTCTGAGTAATAAAATGTAAAAAAAATTGAAGGGTAAAAAAGATAACTCCGTGAAAAATTGCAAATGTGCATCAGAAAAGAAAAGACAAGACAGCAACCTTTGAATTCCCTTCCTGGGGAGTCTGAGAAGTTATTTGAATCATGTGGAAGATAAGGAGATCTATCATAATTCTCCAAAATGTCTTTAAATAAATGAAATATTATGTTAGAAAATAGAAGACAAAATGGAAATAAAATGATCCATTTAAAGTGCAATGATAGGAATCAACCAGTACAGTGAGCAAAATCATCTGTTAAATCTGAAAAACTGAAATTTCGAGGAATATGACTAAATCCAAGTGTAGAAGTGTCAATATCCAAGAGAGTCTCATTTAATGGTTGCCCAGTCAATTCTGAGCTACTGAACGATCCAACTGAAGCATCGCCAATAGATTGGTGTGTGTCCAAGATGCTGCTATCATTACTGAATGGAAACTCAGAATTGTTCAAGTAGTTAGGTTCTGACTTGACTAGCGTTCTGTGCATTCCCCGAATCCCTGCTGTGTTGGAATCATGTGAAGATAACATACTCATTGAAGGATTCATGCTCTCAGCAAGAAAAGAGGAATCATTGCCAAGGTAGATTCCTTCTTGTTGTGATGGCCTTCCATTCATAATAGCATTTGGAAAACCTCCATCACAAATCATGCCATCAAGCTGGGCAGATGTAGATGTGTGCTGAGGTACATAGCACAACGGAGGTTGATGCACTAAAAGAGGTAATGTAGTAAGAATCTCCAATAATTTTCAATAACAAGCTGATTTTTAATTATTCACAGTAGTAATCGTTAATCAATAAACATTCCAAAGATAGCATATTAATTTTGTTAAGATCTCAACATGGGATTCCATACTTTTGTTCTGCACATAATGAACTGAGGCCTTCACTCTACACAATGAACTGAAGTTTGTCCATACATCCTTTTATTAGTATATTTTTATTTTAAACCAATTATTTGTTTAAAAAAGAAACAAGTTCAAAGTAATACATGTTTCACCAACCCTAGAATACAACTCATTGTTACATTGACTAAAAACTAACCTGTAATAACTTGTCACTCATGTTTACTAGAGCCTAGCTGAGATTGCTTTTTTCCTTATCATAGCAGAAATCAGTATATGACCAGATCGTTTAGACATACAACATAAGTGCAATCAGGATGCCATTATTGCCAAACAATAACAGCAATCAGTATATGCTTTCTATTCTCTTTCTATTTCACACAGTGAAAACCATCCTATTCGGATTTTGATAACGTTATGTTAGAACTGAATTATCAAGGAAAGGGTTCATAACTTAAAAAAGTTGTAAGTAAACATCTACATATTTTAGTCTACGGTATCATCCATTTTGACTCTGCTATCTTCAGATAATAAACATTAAAATGCCATCTCAATTAAGTTATTCACGATAGGAAATTTTATTTTATTTTAATAATACTAACTGGATTAAACAAATGCATTAAAAATAAGGCAAGAAAAGCATCCCATGTAGTCTTTGAGGAAGTAGTCTGGATAAAGCCAACACAATACAAATTGAGGAGAAACTAATTGCACATGATATAAGATGGCACAGACTGGATTAGACAAATAATATATTATTAAGGAAAAGACAAAAATAATATCATGTATATAATAGAAAACTTGTATGAATTCTGTAGTCACATCTCCAACATTAAAAGCCATAATCCTGTAGTCAATGTTGTCTCCAAACTACATTATTCTTAAATTGAATAAATTAACGTATTCTCTCCCTTGATTCGGACTGTTTTGAAGAAATTAGTTCATTACTCTCTCTCCCATCAAATGTATGTGATACTTAAAAGTGAAACAACCATTGTTAAACAAATCTATTCTGCTTTCACTCTTCAGGTATGACACCATCCAAGTATAGAAATTCTAAAACACAACTGAGTTATAGTTAATAACATAAAACAAATATGTTAAAAGGAAATATGGAAAAGAAAAGGTGGATATAAAAATCATAATCCAAATTCAAGAAATCAAAAAGGTTGAATAGGATACAAAATGGTATATCATCTAAAAATAATCCCAACAATGTTTAAGCAAACTCCTTGCAAGAGTAATACAGGAGTAATACAAACATAAGCCAATTACAATAGTCAACTAATAAGTAATGAAAGAGTTTTAAAAGAAACATACTAGAAGAAGAATTAGACCCATTGGGCAGAGGCATTCTAGAAACACCAGATGGGCATGCTGTCTGCATCATCTCAACTTGTTTTTGAAGGAGCTTGTTGAAAACCATTATCTGATTCTTAACAATGAGTCTAACATGATATGCCTCAAAAAATTCTCGATTCTCTTCCTCAAGTTTTTGCCAAACTGTAGTGCGAACGATGGGCCAAGCGTTAGCATTTTATGACTAAATAGCATGAATTGTCAATGACTGAAAAGCAAATCAGTAATTATCCTGATGGTAACTTTGAAATTCTTGTCAACTGTAAATTGATCTTATATTATTCATCGTATCATTAAGTATAATTATCTCATACTCTCATATAGCAACATTTTGCAAATATACATGCAGACTGTCTGGCATTAAATAGCAGAAATCAGATAAGTAGAATTAATTTAACGCTTCCAATTATCCCTGCTTCTTTCAAGGCTCTTATCATTATAGGAATTACTTTCATAAAGCAATATTGGATGATTTAATAGCTCATGAAATATTGTTTAAACAACTTGTAATATCAAACCAAATTGTTGCTTGTAAACCATATGGAGCATAATAAAGTTCAACTATATTGCTTAACATCACTACAATGCACCAACTCAGCTTTTGTAACACTAAAAAAAAAATGTTGAACTAGCTAACAGTCTAACACCGAACTTGGGGTGACTCGCACGACCCCACGGAAGTTTTCCACCAGCCGGTGGGGTAAATTAGGAAGCACTCACGGCGGGCGGCCCAAAAGTCCAACATCCCGTGGTTGCACGCCCCATTTGGAGGAAAAATTCCTGCAAATGCGCCGCAACTCGGATTGAATCGCAAGTGCCCGGGTGACAACTTAGCGCCCTTCCGTGGCACCGTAGCCACGTGGGTAGCTTTCATAGCACTAGATAACACTGAATATGATATGAAGTAGAGATAATTTTTTTAACAATTTCAACTCTTTGCATGTCGTTCTTGCTGATACATTTAATAATTTACAAAAGATTAAACATACTCTCTACTTCAAGCTAAATTAGAACGAAAAACTTGAATAAAACCTCAATACAATATACTTCAAGCTACAAAGCATATTTATCAAGAAGCTACCAAGTTGAGTGAAACTGGGCTCTATCTTTGCCTGAATAGACAATGTGTCAATTACTTCTTTTTGATTCATATAGAGCTGCAGGCACCGCTCAATAAGGTTCTGAACCTGAAATTTCACGAGAAAGAAATAAACTAGAAAATGCATAGTAAACAATCTGACAAAAAAACGCACGACCAAAGAAATGGTAAATGATATTGGGAATATTTTTTAAAAAAAAAACAGATATGTTGATATTTTTGTGGTAAATAGATTAGGAAAAGATGAGAAAAGTCACAAAGCATCAGGTTGTTGCACTTAAATGCTATTAGTTTATTATTTTTAGAGAATGTGAGTCTTGTGAATAGCATTTATTCAAAACATCATATTCATGATGATTCATGTGACTATAGAGAGCACATTCATAGCAACAATGGGAAGGAGGTAAATCATGAAAGGGCCAATTTTGTTACATGCATTTAGTAGAGCTTGATAGAAGGTAACATTGTTTTTTAAAAAAGAAAATAAAGCATAGAATATGAATATAAAATAAGCATATTTTAGACAATACATAAATTATAAACAAATAAAAAACATGACCCTATGAAAGATGTGGCGTAACAAAATTGAGGTTCCCTCAAGGCTCGTTAAGTTCAAGAGTGCATATCAGGAAACTATGCTCGTAAAATTGCTAGGTATAGATGAGCAAAAGACAATTTTACCCAAGTGATTAGCTGCGACATGGGCTTTGCATGCTTTGAGTGAGATTTTTCTCTCTCTCTAAGATCAGAGAAGTATCATTGGGTGGGTGAGAATTCCATGAGGTGACTAATGCCAAGTGTCCTAAAATTTAGATATGGTCTTCAATTTAGTCTTACATTGCAAGAGAGGAAAAATTCCTTGGCTAACTAAGGTAATAAGGCAAATCTACCTAACTGGCTAATTAATTAGAACTGATGGACCTCTAACCGCAAGATACCTTTTTTTTTTTACCGAATCATATCATCAAGAAACAATCTTGTCGTGACCCATTACCTACAGCTCCATCCTGAAGCTCAATTACGAGCCAACTTTAACACCCTAACTTATTGGTGAAGAGCAGGGGTTCGCCCTAGCACCACTAAAGTCTATGGCTCTAACAATTCAAAATGAGCAGCACCTTAAATAGGTTTCCCTCAATCCTTTTAACCAATGGATCATCTCACATCACCAACTTGGGGCTTGTGTGGAAGTTCCGTCAAATATCAGTATATCACCTGGGCGCTTAGCATGGCTCAATGCGTAACACTGCTTCCGCTACACTCGCTTGTCTACGACCTACCAACTGAATCCACAAATGTTCAGCGCTGAATCAAAACAAACCGACAGCAATAGACAGAGAGATCAAACAACTAAAAAAAGGAAACGTGACCGCGATCAAAAGAAGCAAAACCTAACACGGCAAAAGATACGTACCAGTTGTATGTCCTCACGAGAAACCTTTCTGACTTCTCCACTCTCCATGGCTTCCCCTCGCTCCGGTCCCAAAACCACCAGGATCGCGGTCGCCCAGGACGGATCACCAAGGCCTACCAAATCAACTCGTCAACCTCAGATGATTATGGAAGAACGAACCGCGACCCGCCTGAAGGAGTAAGTCCAACTGGATTGAGAGAGGGGAGAGACGAGACGATGCAGAAAGCCCTCGAGGCGGAGCTCGGCGGAGAGGTGGCGTTTGTGCAGCTGGCAGAGAGCGAGGGATTGGGGCTGGAAATTGGAATCGGGCAAAGAGGAAGCTGGAATCGGAGTGAATGAGAAGGAAAATGAGGGATCGGACCGAGCTCCACGTCGCCATTGATCATCAATCCAACGGCTCCCAGATTTTGCTTCTTTATTGGTGTTATTTTTTATTTGGTTTTGGATTTGAACAAGAAAATAAGACGACAAAATGGAACTGATAACTGATAAGGATTTAAATGGTGTCAAATATAATTCATCCACATATATATATATATATTAACCACGATGTTTTTCATGAAAAATTATTTCATATTCATTATTTAATTTTAAATACGTTGGGACCTCTAAAATTGTCAAAGGTGATAACTGGCGCAGTTTAGGTAAAATAAATAAATAAATAAAATATTTTTTTTCATAAATAATAAATGAAAACTATTAAAACGGAATAAAATTTAAAAACCATGATATATCAATTTAGTTTTCCTTGAATTCAATTTTTAATTCAATTTAATTTAATTTTTTTTCTTGACCAAATCGGTTTCGTTCATTTAAGATTGGTCTACATTGGAATTGGATTTGACATGATTAATTTAAATTTAAATCAAACGAAGACAACAAATTTAAATTTATGATTGTGCTACCTGAAAATTTTAAATTTTGATTCTTCTATTTGAATTACATGGTCATTAAAGTCATCAGAATAAATTCTGATGTTAATTCATCAACAACCGTAATTACTACCATTATCGAGACATGAACAATTGACTGCTGAAGTCAACTAGTATTTCAGACTGATACACAGAATAGTAAACAATTGGCTTTCAAAATCGATTGTTTTGAATTTCTTCAAATAGAAGAGTTGACTCAAAACAAAATGATATTTAATCAACTCACAATAATGCAATAATTGATTGTATAACTCCAAACAGTAAACTGTTGCCCGAGATTCTATATAAATCGTATTGATATTCATTGTATATAATTAATCAAGCATCCAACCTATTTATATGTAACATAAAGATTAAAATTCATCATCATATGACCATATGATTTGGAGAAATAAACAAGGATCAATTCCCGACGAAGCTAACGAAAAGTACCTTCTCACATAATGATCCACTCGATTTTCTAATTTACCTCTTTACAAATTACTATAAGACCAACCGTGCCAGGATCAACATATGACATTTGCAAAAAAGATTAATATTCATTTAATTGTGAAGGTATCCATAAGATATTTAAACTCATATGATAACATATATGAAAATATTTATTAATCAAAATGAAATCAACTATCAAAGGCAACAAAAAAAGTATCTAAATTTATAGAACTCTTGTAATTCAAAAATTATGCACTCGTAAACATACACGCCATTTAAGAAAAACAATAGATGAGTATCATATATCAAAGAGCTTCTGCATTCATTAAATAACATAAATGAAAGACTTTTAAGTCATGCAAGAACAAAAGAAATTGCCGCACAATTTTAAAACCATATTTCTCAAGAAAGGGACAAGAAATATATAAGAATTTACAACTTTAATGCCAAGCATATTTCTCAAGATACTTTTTTAAAATAAATGGGGCCTAATATAATAAATCATGCAAAAGTTATTTTAACTTGTCTGTATTGTATTTTGTAAAAAGATTAAACAATTCTCAAGTAACAAAGTAGTTTCATTTTTTTAATGTCAATAATTATAGAAAGTGTAAACAAACATTTTAGATACTACATAATGGTAAAACAATTGCAGCATAATATAATCAAATTAAAAATCCTTCCAATAGATTCATGATCTAATTAAAAATCCTTCCAATAGATTCATGATCTAACTCAACAGTGCCATGGAGCACCAAGATTTTATACCAACTAATTTATCTTAGTTCTACTATATTATATGTATTCTTTTATCACAGCTAAGAAAACAAAGCTAAGAATAAAACAAAAGTATTACAAGTTCTAAATCGAACAGAATTGGAGAAAATACTAAAAAGACACTGACATTCAATTTGACTTATAATGATAAACATTTTGGTCATAATTGCTGCCTACAACTTGTAGTTTGCAATATCCAGAACTCCCATGTGTTTTCCACAAGTTGTGCAAGAATTTTTAACCTTTCATCCTTTTTTGAAGCAAAAGCTTGTACATGTTTTTGACAGAATCTCTATACAGTAAACCATGAGCTACCAAGTAGCTTATGTGATAGGTAAAAATCAAAGAGCCCCTTATTTTTGTTATCATTAAAAAGGCACCCCATGTTTAAAAAATATATTAAATGGTCACCCTTTTCATTCCCCAAATATTTTTGTTCATGTACTGCTGTAGCAATTTTGATCAAAGCTAGTAAAACATGCTCAAAATTAATATTCAATAAATTCAATATTGGTTAAAACTCCTCCAACGACTTCAAAACTAGTCCTACTTAATTAAAATTGGTCAAATACTATTGGAACAATTTTGAAGAAACAGCTACATTTGCAGTAATTTTGGCTAAAAAGTACACTACAACATGAAAGAATTTTAATCAACCCTGCTACAAGATAGAGCAATTGACTAAAACCGTTTAGTGTAGCTTTAGCCAAAAATAGGATGGATATTCTTTTAATCTTTTTAACATGGGGCGTAGATGATAACGAAAATAAAGAGCACCTTTTTGATTTTTGCCTTTATTAAGTTACCCATCCGGACGAGAGCTTTTCTCAAAAGTTGCATTGATTGCAAGAGGAGAGAATAGAATTTTCTCTACATAGCTACAACTTGACATCTTTGGTGGCACCTTTATCTCCCCATTCTAAGTTATATGGAAAATCAAGCATAATTGATTGCAGGAAGAAGTGACACCACAAACGATAAACCTACTACGGTCTAGTTACCCCATACCTGTAGGGATCTTGGAACTGAAGAATGCTGTTTGCAATACATGCTGATAGAACAACTTAAGTATAGATTCAGAAACCTTCAGGCGCTCTGTGATTGGGACCATGTTACGCAGAGCTTGTGATTCCACAAGATGACAGCGCATGACCACATGCTCATAGTCATGAAGATTAAATCCTGCAGAAAATAAAAGTTGGAATGCCTCTCTTTTTAATGTCTAGAAGATAGCAAAAAAGATGAGAATATTTAATAGTTGATATGGTATCTAGGACTGTAATCATAAATAAAAAGTACCAACAAATGGCAATTATCTAATTGTAAAACTTTCTAAGATTAACTGTATTTAACATATTCAAGTATAAGGAGGTAGTGACATCAATTAGAATGCAAAAAAAAATCTTCTTTTTGAAGAAAATCAAGAAGAATTATGGGCCTGACAGAAACATAGCATTTCCCTTGATTTTCTCTTTTCAACAACTATTTCATATGCATGTAGAATTGGAAGAATGCTAATTCTAAAAATTGTGAATATGATTATGGTCACACACCTGTCAACTGGTCTGTCCAGCTTCAATAAACTTAACTGTATATCTTGCTGAAGTGAGGACCAACCAGGTTCATAAGCTTCAAGGAATCCAAGCTTTGCCTTGTTAGGAAGGTCATGTGGGTGAACAAATGGAACCCCTGGAGGCCATCCTATCTCCATCCTTATCTTCCCACACGGGCTGTCTGGCGATATCATGTGGCGTTCACATTCCTTGACATTGCAAAATCTGAGTTTAACTCCTTTCTTTTCGGCAATTGCTTGAACACGTTCTTTAAGAACCCTCTGTGCCTCTAGACGTAGTTTCTTAGAAGGGGGCAAAGACTTGTGCCCTTTCTTTCCTCTCTCCCTCTTTATATCAGGCTTCAGAGTTGCTGCAAAAAGATCTAAAATTGATCACAGGCTAGCAATCAGGACAAAGGAATTCATTTTCCCCCAGAAGCAAAAGAAATATAAATTCATTTGGAATAGACAACTGAGGCATAAGTAAAATTATTAAGGAATCAAGAAAAAAACAGGCAGCAGCATTCAGTTATTGCAATAGGCATTTATAAGCATTACCCCAATTCTTCATTTGTAAAAACAATCAAAAGCCTTAAATAGTCTAATAATGTTAGAAAGAGATTTCGTAACATTTTTCCAAAAATCTTATCTTCTATTCTTTTCTGCCGCCACAATTATATCATAATTTTTAAGCATACGAGTGATAATTAAATACTAATGGATGATAATCAAATCCATGGATTGAGATTCCGTTTGGTGACATTTGATGTAGGTGAAACTTATTGTTCCTCATGTCAACTAACATGTGGAACAACCTCGAGACTATGGCACGTTGACAGGCCATGTTCATGAGAAGTTAAAGTGAAACTCGGGCTCAAATGAGATTTCAATCCTATCATATTAATCTTATCAATCTTGAGTTGTTTTAGTGAATTTCCATTGATTAGTAATAAGGCTCAATCGAATAAAATTCAATCATAGGTCTCCACCATTAGCACCAAAAGCACACCATCAGTATGATAACCTCTGAAGATCTCATATATTTACACTAGAATGATAGCACATAACACAGCAATGTTTATAAGTTGGAACGCCATGAACTCCGGTCTTGGATGCACTCAGCTTGAGCAAATTTGCCTATTAGAAGCTTGACAAGCTATATTGAATGGAGTCAAGATATCAGACAAGAATTATTGAATTTAGAAATTGGCATCACAAGTTGATAATTTATTTAGTATCATGGTTAACATAAAATAACTGAGTTTATGACTATTGAATGATAATGACAAGAATTATTGAAGTTACAATTGAATGCTGTGTTTATGACTAGCACCTATTGTGTTTAGGCTAAAATTAATCGCATGTTTAAATGATCATTATTCTAAATAACTGAGAACCGTGGTTATGACAAGCACATACTCCATTCAGGCTAAATTTAACCTCATGTATTTAGATCTTCATAGGTATAATGATAATGACATGGTAAATAATTAGTTGCCTATTTTGTGCCCCACTAAAAAATAGTCATATATCCTAAGACAAGTTAGTGTATTTCGATAAATAGCGGAATGTCATATTATGCTTGAGATTAAGTAAAGATCAATGGAGTTAGAAATTCTTAAAGGGATTGAATCACCTCCAATTATCAACAAAAACACTGCAAATGAGCTAAACTAGATCTTTGCTAAATGTACAGTTTGATTCAAGTTGAGTTGTATACTTATATGTTGCTCATGGAGTTCAGTTTATTTAGTCATTTTTTATTGCTAACGAAATTGAAGTTGGACCAGCTTAACCAATGCCTGAATATGTCGAGTATCAAATTGAGAAATGTTGCATTACCTTCATCTAAAGTTGATTTCTGGCAGGAGCCAGTATGTCCAAGTTGTTGACTACCTAGTTTACAAGCTTTTTCAAAGTAGACTATGTTGGAAATGATTACAATGCATCCCCAAAACCTACAATTCTATCTTATTGCAAAAATCAGATAGAACTTATTTTAGGACATCCTAAATAAAGAATTAAAGTTTTTAAAAACCACTCTATTTGCTTCATAAGAAAGTACTCAATAGGAAGCCATGATGAGACCCTCAGTTATTAAGATTACAATGCATCCCCCAAAACCTAAAAATTCTGACTTATTGCAAAATCAATAGGACTTATTTTAGGACATCGTAAATAAAGAACTGAAAATTTTAAAAACCACTATATTTGCTTCATAAGAAAATTCTCAATAGGAAACCATGATGACACCTTCAATTATTAAGAGTTCTTCATAAGAAAGTTCTCAATAGATAACCATGATGAGACCCTCAATAATTAAGAGCTCCATCAGCAAATAGTAATATTGCAGCTTCTGTCAACAATCAACGGATGGTCAGTTAATAATTTTTAGTAATTGTCATACTAATCTCCAGATTATTTCTAGCTGACTACAAATTGTGGGTAGAGCCTATTTTGGATGATTTTGACATCCCTCAATTAAAAATCACCAGGCATTCAACATAGAATTGTAAAGTGAATTAAATTTTGATATTTTGACCCAACTAGCACAATCAGACAACCACCTAAAGTTTTACCCCTGTTATAATCTTATTTAGGAAAATTTCAAATTAAATGTTATATTATAACCTAAAATTGGAATTTGTAATTTGAACTTTGAAGCTTAAATTTCTAAAATATTTTTATGTTTAGTAAATTTTTTTATTTATACGGATTGTAATTAGATAGTTTTGTAAATTCACAAACTAGGTAAGATTGCTAGAACTCTTTATCTAATTGGGTAAACTTTCTAATAGTTAAATCAAGTAACAAGTAGATTTCTTTATGATATGGTGGTAAATTAATTATTTGAAATATGGACAAATTGATGATAAGCTTGATTTCTTTTGGATAAGAATTTTAATCAAATTACTAATTCTCTATGTTGTATCAGATTGCACTAGTAACTAAAATGGGGTTGTAGTTAAATATGCAACAAGTCATGACTAAAGATAAGAACAAAGATACGAATAGAATAAGAACAAAATTTTCAAAAATATGTGCATGGCAAAGATAGAAGTGGAAGAATCTACTCTAGTTTGGAAAAAAAAAATAACTCTCCTCTTCCCACCATTGGTGAACGAATGGTTTCAACATGGGAGGAGGAGAGGGAGTTTATTTTTAATACTGTTGAAGGAAAATAGTTATCTTTAAGAAAGCATTAAATTGCATTAAATGAGTACCATAACTTATTATTAATTTAAAAATCAAAATTTACTAAACATAAAAATATTTTAGAAATTTAGGCTTCAAAGTTCAAATTACAAATTCCAATTTTAGATTATAATATAACATTTAATTTGAAATTTTCCTAAATAAGATTATAACAAGGGTGAAACTTTAGATAGTTGTCTGATTGTGCTAGTTGGGTCAAAATATCAAAATTTAATTCACTTTACAATTTTATGTTGAATGTTTGGTGATTTTTAATTGAGGGATGTCAAAATCATCCAAAGTAGGCTCTACCCACAATTTGCAGTCAGCCAGAAATAATCTGGAGATTAGTTTGCCAATTACTGAAAATTATTAACTGACCATCTATTGATTGTTGATAGAAGCTACAATATTACTATTTGCTGATGGAGCTCTTAATTATTTAGGGTCTCATCATGTTTATCTATTGAGAACTTGCTTATGAAGAACTCTTAATAATTGAAGGTGTCATCATGGTTTCCTATTGAGAATTTTCTTATGAAGCAAATAGAGTGGTTTTTAAGATTTTCAGTTCTTTATTTAGGATGTCCTAAAATAAGTCCTATCTAATTTTGCAATAAGACAGAATTGTTAGGTTTTGGGGGATGCATTGTAATCATTTCCAGCATAGTCAACATTGAAAAAAAAAGCTTGTGGACTAGGTAGTCAACAACTTGAACTCACTGGCTCCTGCCGGAAATCAACTTTAGAAGTTAATGCAGCATTTCTCAACTTGATACTCAACATAATCAGGCATTGTTTAAGCTGATCCAACTTCAATTTCCTTTAGCAATAAAAGATGACTGAATAAACTTTCTTATGAGAACTCTTAATAACTGAGGATCTCATCATAGCTTCCTATTGAGAACTTTCTTATGAAGCAAATAGAGTGGTTTTTAAAAACTTTAATTCTTTATTTAAGATGTCCGAAAATAAGTTCTATCTGATTTTTGC
>JBBMJZ010384117.1:0-15611 GCA_037833815.1 Zingiber zerumbet
TCCCAAAGTTTCATAGTATGACTCATTAGTTTAATACCCTTATAGTTTGCACAATTTTGTACGTCTCCCTTGTTCTTATATAAGGGAACTAGAGTACTTATCTTCCATCGAACATTTTTTCATTTTCAATATCATGTTAAATAATTTTGTAAGTCATTCAAAACCCATAACCCCTATGTACCCTCTCATATTCCTCATTTTTCATTCTGACATGCCTATTTATATCACTTCCTATTAAAATCATTTTATTTGGCGGAATGTTTTGTAACATTTCATCTAAGTCGTTCCAAAATCTTGATTTGTTAGCTTCATCTAATCCTATTTGCGGTGCATATATGCTAATTATATTCATAGTTTCTTTCACCGCTATTATCTTAACGACTTATAATTTTATCCTCTTTTTTAACTACTCCTACGTCCTTTAATAAATTATCTACAATAATACACACTCCATTTCTTGCTTTACTCCTTCCTGTCTAGCATAATTTAAAACCTGAGTTCTCTATTTGTTTTGTCTTCTTGCCTACCCATTTTGTCTCTTGTATACATAAAATATTAATTCTTCTCCTAATCATCTTATCTACTACCTCCATTGATTTATCAGTGAGGGTTCCTATTCCATATTCCAAATTTTAGAATATTAGTTTTCCTATCATAATTGTTATTATCTAACCTATGGTGTAAGAATTCTTGCCTATTTAATGTTACACCCAAGTTCTTATAGAGATGCAGCAGTCCTTGCCGATATGTTACAGTTGGATCTTGCAACGCGAATTCTTGCATATTTAGCATTGCACCTGAGTTTTGGAGATGTAGGGGTCATTGCCGAGACGTTATAGTCGGGCCCTACAACGCGTTCCTTTCGAGAAACAACCTAATATTAGCAAAGTAGTTTAATGGATTCATTCATTGTCATAGTTTTAACGTTGACAACCAACCTAACGTAACCCTCTTTTATTCGAGCTTGAGACCGGTCATGACTGGTTCATCACGGACAGAGTTCTCTTCACAAAGTAAATAGAGAAAAAAACCTTTTAATGATACCTTTTTCTCTTTTGCATCCACCTACAAGGTATATATAGAGAAAAAGATGTAGGAGATAGATTATTAAGAAAGATTAAAAAAAAATTAATTTTATAAAATATATCACTACTAATGAAATAAATTATTTTATTTATAAATTTGATTTAATTTTAATTTGATCAAATTAAATCCAAAATAAATTAAGTTTAAATCTACTCATCATGTCTACTCATTGGACTTTAGTTAACCCTAATTGACTTTTACTTAATAAATATTAAACATTTCATGTGATAATATCAAAACTTAAACTCTACGTTCAAGATCTTGAATATAATTCATTAGTAAGATTTATAGCAATCAAATATTAATAATTTTTTAAATTAATATATTATAATTTAAAAGTACTAAAATTGTATCAGCACAACATGATATAGTACTAAAATCATATCATTCTAGTCATTAATTGAAAATTCGACACAACTCAAACTTTTAAACTTTGTTTAGAACTATAAAAATGGAGTTCACATCTTGTTTTGACCTAGTTAATCCTAAAAACAAATCCCATTGCAATATCAACTAAGTTCACTAGGAATAAGTAAAGGTTTTTACAATTAGTAAAAATCTACATTTGACCTGCTTTCTCACAAGTCTCAACTATATCTCGTTTACGTGAAGCCAAATGAAATGTTCAACTAGAACTTCTTAGGTTTCTTCATTTTAAATGTCCCATTAGTTTTCCATTATAAGTCTCTTGGACCTCCCTCAACGAACAACTAGGTACACACAACTAGCTTACACTAAAAAGAAATTCTTTATGCTGATTGAACTTTCCAAATGCGTTGTGTTCACAAGCTTGAAACACATTATTTCCAAAGTCAAAATGTATTTAAATCACAATCTAGTGTTCAACATAGAGAACAAAGTATACCTTTGACACAAAGTTCCCTATTTTTATACCTCGTTTATGCTAGATCACATAAGCAAATAATTCAATGAACACCATCCATTATGTATTACTTTTATTTAACTTACTTTGGCCTTTTAAATGCTATATATATATATATATATATATATATATATATCCTTGTCATAAATTAGATCGTTCAAAGTTGCTTTACAAGCTTCCCAGAAAAATATGCATGGGGTTGACCTTTTGACTCAACTTCAATACAAGTATTAGGAGAAATACTTGGCCAAATTGAATATGACATGGGATACGATGACATCAAATTTAATTCACAAATTATAATACTAACCAGCTCTGCAAAATATTCATCATATATTGGGATGCAGGACATCAAATTATAACAGTAGAAGGTTTTCGTGTTGGTATCCATAATGATTAAATGAAAATGTGCACGATCAATATTTAAAGGTATAAAAATACACCTAACTTGCTGATTTGCCGGATTAGTTTAATGGTGGCCAAGAGCATATTTAGTGAGTCAAAAAGATGGGTAGCACCAAATAAAGAATTTTGATGGCGGAGTGAGGAACTATAGAAAACAATCTATTAGTTAGAGTACATTTGTAAGAATGAAAAAAACTTTAAAATGTATATAGTAACAAAGAAAGAAGTAAAAAAAAAGTAGTGTAGCCAAGAAAAAAGCTTTTAGATGCTTGTATTGATAGTTTGATATAAAAGAAGGGAAGAACTATAGAAAACAATCTATTAGTTAGAGTACATTTGTAAGAATAAAAAAACTTTAAAATGTGTATAGTAACAAAGAAAGAAGTAAAAAAAAGTAGTGTAGCCAAGAAAAAAGCTTTTAGATGCTTGTATTGATAGTTTGATATAAAAGAAGGGAATATATATATATATATATAAAGTGAGAGAGGAAAATATGAGATTTTACTAAATAAGATGTATTAAAGATGAATTCAATAGGGTACTAGTAAAGAATAAGGAAATAAAAGAGCGATGAAAGGGTATTTTTGTAAACTTTTTAATGAATGTGTGCAGATGGTCAACTTAGCTTAGAAATTTAAGTTGGAGTATGGAAAAATGGTTCGATCGGATGATATTTTAATAGAGGTATGGAAGAACCTAAGAAAGTAGAGTATTGAATGACTTACGAAGTTATTCAATCTAATATTGAAAATGAAGAAAATGTTTGATCCATTGTGGGAAAGTACTTTAGTTCTCCTATATATAAACAAAGGAGACATAAAATTTTGTAAATTTTAGAACATTAAACTAATGAATCATACTTGAAACTTCGAGAAGGAATGATAAAAAAACTTTGAGGAAGAAGTCTAAGGTGAATGAAAATCAACTTGAATTCATGCTTGAAAGGTTAACAATTATTAGAAAAAGAAGCAAAATGCACATATGATATTCACTTATCTTAGAAAAGCTTATAACATAGTCCCGAGCAAAATTATATAGAGAATTCTATAAAATAAATGTGTTAATATAGCATATATTGAAACAATTAAGAATATGTATAAAGATGTAATGACAAGAGAGAAAACTTAGTTAAATTAATTGAACGATTTCTTATAAAAAAAATAGAGTTACATCAAGGATCAACTCTAAGTTTATATCTTTTTACACTGGCCATGAATGAACTCACTAAACACATCTAACATACATTATCATGATGCATATTATTTACAAATAGATATTATTTTGGTTGATGAGACATGTGAAGGAGTGAATGTTAAGTTCTAATCTTAGCTAGAAACAATGGAAGTTAAAAGTTTTTGACTTGGTACAGTAAACACACATAATATATAGAATTTAAGTTTAGTAGTAATAGAGAAAGTAAGACAATTGTTAAGATAAAAGATAACGAGATATCTATTAAGAGTTGTAAGTATGTAGAATCATTTTTATAAAAGGACGCGGTAGGTTGATAGAGATGTTTTACATAGGATACAAATAGGATGGTTAAAATGGAGGGTGCCACCTATTTTTTATGATCATAACATACCTCATAAGCTTAAATGGAAGTTTTACAAAACAACGATTACCTATTATGTTATATGGAGTTGATTGTTGTCCATGAATCAAGTACATGATCAAAAGATGAGAGTCGTAAGGAAAAGGATGTTTAGGTGGATATGTGGACATACAAGGATGGACATGAGAACATTTAAAAGAAAGTGAGGGAGGGCAAACTCTGAGAGACTAGTATAAAATGGTATAGATATGTATTTAAGTAACTAATAAATTGTCTAGTTAGGCAATATGAGATCATGACAAATACACACATTAATCAAGAAAGAGGGAGACTTAAGAAGACGGGCCAACAATGATAAAATCAGGTAAAGTTTATTTAAATATAGATGATAGATCCCACTTAGTGGGATAAAGATTTGGTGGTCGTTGTTGTAGTTCTAGTAATTTAGAGGATCAAACTAACCACTTTTAATATAAGCTCCTTTAATGTAGATATTGTGATTAATCGATGAGAGTGTAGTTAGATCACATATGAACTATGGAAAAATACTTTTAAAATTAAACGTTTTAAGATAAGTAAAACTAAAATTGAATTATATGTATTGTAATGTAATTTTTATACTGATTCACCTACTAGAATAAAGTTTAGTTGTTATTGTTGTTGTTGTAATGCAATTTTTGTGATAAAAAGGGAAATAATAAAATAGTTAAAATGGATGCATAAGAATGGTGGATTTATAATCTATTATTCAATAAGAAGATACTAATGAAAATATTATTAATAGACAATAGGTATGTCTAGGGGTGAATAATCGGTTAAAATTGAACCAAACCGAATTAATCGAATCGAACAGATTTTTTTCAAACAAACCGAATTGACCGATTTTTAAAAAAAAAATCGAACAAATCGAATGGATAAAATATCCGTTAATTCGGTCGAAAACCTAATTAATCATTTTTTTTTAAAAAAATCAATTTTTTTAATAAAATTCGGTTTCGGTCTTAAAAATAGGGTCTAAAAATGTGGTTTGGTGTAAAAGTTCGGTTAATTTGGTTTATTCGGTTTAATCGACTAAGAAAATTTAAAACCAAACCGAATTAACCTAATTAACGGATTTTTTTTAGGAAAAAAAAATGAATTTCCGAATAAACCGAACCGATTTTAAAATTTGTTCAGTTTGTTCGGTTTAATTGAATTTTTGCTCACCTCTAGGTAGGTCTAAATGGATTAGAGAATATGTCTCATAGGTTAACAAAGAAAACTTTAAACTTTTATTGAGGTATCATATTGTATAGGTTTGAGTGTTGACCTATTAGAAAACAAAATATTTAATAGTTTTAATAGGTACTAGAAAGGACAATACACTAATATGTGACAACAATTAGTATTTTTGATGCTTGAATAAAATGAAATAAATTGAGATGATATAGATATCTTTAAAAGAGAAATAAAATCTATATATTTAATCCATTAGTGCGGAAGTTGTAAAATGATAAAGTGAGAATAGAGAAATTATCAATCAACATAGTTAATTGATTTGAATATTACTAATGATTCACAAATAAAACTCCGACTCTAAATAGTTGGGGCTAACATAGCTTGATGATGAACTCTAACCCTTTTCTCCCTTTATGGTAACACTTTGAACTTCAATCGGTTCAAATTATTATACTAGAAACTATTATTTATATTAAAAGTTGCATATGTTGATTTTTTTCTGATATATTAAAAAATGATATTACATTAACCTAAACAACTTATTTCCTAATGTATGTCATATTCAGCATAATATTACTCCCTGAAATTCAAAGGTGGATACTATTTCATATATATATATATACTACCACACTATCACTTCTAGAGTTTTTAAAGAAAGATTCGTTGCATGGTTATTTTCTTTTAAGAAACTAAGAAACAGAATACATTTTTAAGAAAGATTTTATCTTAATTTATTCTTAGAATTCGTTTAATTTACATACAAGAAGATTATACTAAACATAACCATTTTTTATTCTTATCCTTTCCAACAGAAAATTAAGAAAGTGACAAATGGTCATAAAATATTCTTGACTTTTTACCAAACTTGATTAAGATGGATCATTGGTATAATTGAGAGAGATTAGGTGCCTAGGAAGTGATAAATACAACCGTGTTATTGTCCAAATGCTAGTGCTCAAATGCCTTCCTTTTCTTTTTCTGCAAAATTTCTTTAGCAGTTTGTAGGATGAACCCGACCATCATCTTTTAGTATTTTCACAAAGTGTATATATCCTTGAAATATTTCTGAACTTTCAGAGACTAATCTTTATTGATATTGTGCCTTATATTTCAGACTCATCAAAAAAGTGTTCATGAAATATAGCGATGGATAGTATTGCATGACTTCTTGTATGTATCATCCAATCTGATGCTCAGATGCATTTAGGTTGTATCGTTCTGAATACTAGATTGAGATTATGTAACAAAAGCTTCTTCCTTTTCTCTTTTTCCTTTTTCTTTTTCCTTTTCCAGCTAGGCCAGGATACAAAAGCGCTGGAGGATGTAGCTCGAGGAAGTCCATCATGGAGCCGGTCCCACTTACGGACAAGGGTCAGCTTCCGGTTGATTTTGTTCTAGAGGATCCAGACTCACATTACATATACGTGTGTAAGAAGATGCCTGGATTATCAGAATCTTTTCATACGACACCAGAGTAAGGGGGGTTACTTTTGACCACATTGAGAACTCACTTCATTCATATTCTTTTTAGCTGCACATCAACATTGAAGGTATATTCGTGGTGTTTTATTGGGGTTGTCTGAGAAGAGAAGATGACAACACTGGGCAACGTAATCACTCAAATCATCGCTATATGTTTCCCTTCTCTTCTAAACTTGCAGGAATTAAATTCTGTCCGAATCAAAAGTGCAAGTTATGATTGAAAATTGGAGTTGTTTTCAGCAACATTAGTTCCAAGTTCTCAAACTTGTGGATCATTTGATTTTCTTAAGTGATTGGCCGATCATGATAATAGCGGTTAGTGAACCTACTTGGATATTTGTGTAGTTAAACCATTAACAATTAATTAGAGAAGAAACCTCTTGAACTTTCTGTCATCACTTTGCATTAGTGGTGTTAAAATGGGCCAATCGGATCAAACATGACTTAGCCCGATTGATCTATTTATATGTCATGCTACATCGGGCTCAACAAGGATTGCTATAGGTTACTAAAGGTCGTGCACATTCCATAATATTGCCATAGGGTGTTAAGCTTGGGTGCTCAGGTTAAATTTTAAGTGATAATAATAATAATTAAGCCTAAATGCGTCGATTTTATAGATATTCATATGTCCTTGAGCTTGATCCCTATTATATAATCATATCAATGGTGTTCTTGTACCATTTTCTAGTTGTAAGAGACACCTCAAACTTTTATTTAATTTTAACAAAAGGGATAGTCGTGAGAGAGTATACCCAACGTGGTAGTACCTTTGCCACCTTGGTTCTGACCAAGGTTTTCTTGAAGGATATATATATAGAGAGAGAGAGTTTTGTTATCCTACGGACTTATTGCTGTGGAATGCTACGGACTTGTTGACGTGGTAAAATTGCGTCATTTTTTTCTTTCTAAATTCCCCCTTTCTCCTCCCTCCTCCGATGCCGCCTTCCTCTGCCGCTACCTCCCACTTGTCGTCGAACAGAATAGAATACAACAAAAGGGTTCAACCTTTTGTGTTGCCCAAGCTTTCCTGCTGTCGCCGCTGTCTACCGAACGCTGGCCAACCCTCGGCGTCCGTTGCTGCTCTGGCTAAAGGGGCATCACCTAAGGCTGCTATCGACGGCAGCAATTGTTGCTGTCACTGTCTGAGGCTGGTTCCGCTATCCAGGTTGCTGCCTCCATTCAAGGTGCTGCTCTCGCTGGTGGAAGCTTTGTGTTGTTGCTCCCTCCGGCAGAAATTGTTCCACCCAAGGGGCTGTGCCGCCCAGCATGTCCTGTTCCAGCCAAGAGTATTTCCTGGTAGTACGAGGTTACTGAACCTCCGTAGATGAGTTGTGCCACCGGTGATGGGTTGCTCCGCCCAGCCATGCTGCTGTGCTACTGGAAGTTCTATTCCTGCTGAGTTAATGGTCGTCGAACAGCCCTGTCTTGCCCAGCAGTTGTTGTTGCTGAAACTCAGCCCTCGCCAAACTTAGTGCCGCTTGCCGGCAGCGAAGTCTTTGTCTTCGAATAGCAACAATTGTTGTTTCCATTCATCATGTATTGTTGTCGGGTTGCTTCAGCCCCGAACATGAATCGGACTGTCGCCCATGAGGAAGCAGCGGGCGTCGAGGGCGACGCCAAAGGCAGCGGGCAGGCGGTGCTCCGGAGAGAGGCGGTAGTCGACGGAGAGGACGACGGCAAGAAGGGCAGCTGCGAGGCGGGAGCAGAGGCCATGGAAGGGCGAGGAAGCAACACGGAAGATGATGAATCCGCCACCGTGGTTGTAGATGATGACCAGGAGCTTGGATCCGGTGGGATGCAAAGAGGTTGAGGGGAGGAAGAGGCGAATATCGGTGCCGCGGGCGGAGTCAGGTGGGAGGTAGTGGTAGAGGACGGCGGCATTGGAGGAGGGAGGAGAAAGGGGGAAAAATGACGCAAATATTTTTAGAAAAAAAATGATGCGATTTTGCCACGTCAACAAGTTCGTAGTATTCCCCAGCAATAAGTCCGTAGGATAACAATTTTCTCTCTCTCTCTCTCTCTCTCTCTATATATATATATATATATATGCCAAGAGATATATCAATGTCAAAGAAATCCAGAAGCCAAAGCAAGAACAATGGAGTTCCACTAGGCTCAATGACAATGGAAACACAGTTCAATTGGAACATCGGCCTTCGCCTCATCCGATGCAACATCAACCTTATGTGCCCTACACTCCCCCAAGGTGTGATGGCGTTAGATTCTGTTTGTTATTTTCACTGCCATTATTGACATTCCACTCAGATTGTTCCAAGTTAGACCTACAATAATCACTCGACCTGAGAGGGCTGATCAATATGATTTTGAGAGGAACTATAGGTGGAGACTCGAACTAGGATCCAGGCATCCAGTCATTGGGAATGCATGGTTGTCAGCCACCTAGCCAAGGCACAAGGTGGACCAGTGATTGGCATTGGGTCACGGTATTGATGCAATTAACCTCTAAAATTTTAATGTTTAGTTAATAAATTTAATAGGAAGATTGTTAGTATAATCTATAAGTGTCCTATGGTAATTTTAATGTGATCAATTAAGTTAGAGTTAGGTTTTGTTATCTTTAGATGCCTTGTGTCTAAGTGTGCAGGAACTTAGGAGCACAGGAAGTCGAGCAAAAGACGCAGCTAGCGAGAAGGACAACACGGGAGAGAATTGACAGGCTCAGTATCTCCGAGGGATAAGGTGCTGCGGAAGAGTATGCTGGCGGTCGAGAAGGAGGCACGCGGCGTTTCCGAGGGGCAAGAAGCCGGAGCGGAAGGTTGTTCGAGAAGGTCGGAAAATGGGTTCAGGTGAGTCCTATTCCGGATGATCCAAATCACCCAAGCGAACGGAGTCAGAGCGAAAGTCGGCCGAAAAGTCAACTTGTTGCTAACTGTGGTTCGGGCGCCTGGAGCGATTCTAAGCGCCCGAAGTCCGAGCACCTAGAGCGATTCTAGGTGCCCGGAGTCCGGGCGTTCGGAGCTGGTTTAAGAGCCTGGACCACTTTGGGTGCCGAGGGCGCCCTTGACTGCGGATAAGATTTAATAGGGTCTGGACGCTTGGAGTGGGTCTAGGCGCTGGAACTAGAAAGTTTATCAAGACTCCAATTGTTGTGATCCGGTGTGACGTAGATAAAGTTCTATCCGCGTCCAAGTGTCTGGAACCCTTCCAGGCGCCCAAATCAGGGCTATAAATACAGCTCTGATCCCAATAGCTAAACAGAACACTTGTAAACAATTTTTTTTTTGTTTAGTTGTAATTTAATGCTTTAACTATGGTAAGAGGCTTTTCCGCCTGAAGGAGATTTATAGTGAGCTTTCAATATCTTGGATTAGCAATCCCTTGATTGCAAACCAATTAAAATCTCTGTGTCTCTTTCTCTTATAAATTTGCTTGTTATTTCTTTTTTATACAAGTGTTTATGTTGATAAAGCTATAAGTCGAGAAAGATGTTTGTTTTTATTGTACAAGGTAATTCATCCCCTCTTGCCGACCATAAGGGACCAACATAATCTATCCCTATGGTTCAATTAATTGAATAAGTTGGTTTAAGCATGTTAAGGTTGATCATATGCTTAAAAATTAGTTAGTAGAAGCCCGATCAAGGATGACCTATGCAAGGTAAAAAGTCTTGACAAGTTAAAGATAACCTAGATAAAAAGAGAAGTCCTTACAAGTTAAAGGTGACTTAGGCAAGGTAAAAGGTCCTGAAAGGTAAAGAGTGATGTAGGCAAGGGAAAGTTCAGATAAATTAAGGGTGATTAAATATATTGCAAGAAAAATGTCTGAGTAGGTCAAGAGAGACTGGATGCTCGACAAAAAAAAAAAAAAATCCTAAAGGAGTAAATTCTAGGTAGAGTAAAGTCTCGGAGAAGTAAATTCCAACAAGTAATAAGTCCCGATAAGTTAGGTAGATTATGCACCAAGCAAGCCTTTGTATACCAGATACCAGCTGTAAGTTGTATGTTGTTTTTTATTTAACTCTATATTGTAGAAAGTTGGAGTTGACAATGTAGATAATCTTAGGTGACTAAAAGAGATCCAGACGACCTAAGAAGAGGATTAGATTGATCAGACTAAGTCAAGGTTTCGATCCATTGTGACTAGATTTCCAGGCCGAAAGGTCTAGATGCCTAAAAAATCTAGGTGCAAGGTCAAATCTTTAATGAATCAAAGTTAACCAAGTTCCAAGTGCCCAAAGATGGTCTAGGCAACTGGAAGTCGCCACGCCAATGAGATTTGAGGTTCACGAAGATCAAAATGGTAGTTGAGTCAACAATACTCCAAGCAATCAGAAGTCTTCTGGGTAAACAAATAGTTGCCATGTCAGTAGTTTGGCAGATGACCATAAAAGAAGGGTAGGATCCTAAGATAAAAAATCATCAACACGTACACGATCTATATTGGCATTCAAGTTTTTAAAGTTCTCCTCAGGTGATCCAAGAAGTGTCAGGATAGGTGCAGTCACATTTATGACTTCCAAAAGTGATTAGTAACTCTTTCTTTCATTGTTTGTTTATAAATATTGTTTTATTGTTATTGTTTTATGTGTTTCATAAATCTGTAAGAGGTTTCTCCACCTCCGAAGGGTGTCCAGAAAAGAGAAAAACTTAGTGCTCACATTTGAGATATAGTTGTAGCATAGAAACGTTAGGAGGTTGCCAAACTAAGTAAATCTAGGTGTGTTCTTGTTTATTATGTTTGTTCTTTTATATTTCAATGCATACTAATATGTAGATACGCAAGAATGAATCAAAAGAAAGCCAACATATTCACTCCATCCTCTAGCACTTCCAATCCTAACACACAAGACTACACTTCATAACAATTCCCTTGTCATCCTAGTTATCGTGGCTAATTTTGAAGTAGCTTGAATATTTATCAACATAGGCAACTTAGTTAATGTGTAATTTTTAAGGGAGTTAATCTACATGGATTCTCGAGACATGTCATACAACCCTTGGGGCAGATTAAATTACCCATCTCCTTAGGAGGAGCAACTTCAGAAGACAACCATATTTTCATTGTGGTGGACGTGCCTTCCTCTTAGACCATCATATTGGGGCAACCAACCCTAAGTACATTTATGGCAATTGCTTCCCCATAGCACTTGAAGATTAAGTTGTAAGTGTAAGTACCATGAATGATTGAGGGGAGATCATTGAAATCCCAAGTGGTGTGTACTATAACTTTGATATTTGGTCAAATAAGTTTGAGTTATGCCTTATTGATTTTCTGATAAATGTACAAGGACTTAGGATAAAACATAGATACTTGATAACTCAAGATCCAATAGAGTACAATGAAGAGTGGTATTGGACACTCGAGGGACTGGAAAGGACAAGGAGTATCATACACAACGAATCTTCATGTAAAAGATGCAAACAAGCGAGAAAAATGTCACAGAAAGAGAATTGACAGGCTCGGTGCATCAAAGGTATGAGGCGCTTGGTGGAAGAGTACTTTGGTGAAGCAAAAAGGACGTACAGGGAGTGAGCGAGAAGGGGTTTATGCATTCGAAGGATGGGAAGCTGGGAGGAAGTGTACACAAGGTAAGCTGGTGAGTAGCTGAGTTTAGTGAACTATACTTAGGATGAGGATAGAGATTCAATTTAGGTGGACTCAGTCATAGTCGAGTTGAGTTAAGAGGTTTGGATGATCAGAATAGGATTTCATTCGACAAGAAGATCTGGTTAATTCAACAAATAAGTATGGTTGACCGATGCACAATGTTATCCATTTATTTATTTGAACAGGTTAAAAGCTGATTCAGGTGATCTAAAGCCATGTGGGTTGTGATTCAGAATGGAGATCCGAGTTGACCTCGCTCATGCAACTAGAAGATCTAGAGCAAGAGATCAGAAAGCCACGTGAAATGTAATCTAGTACATAGATAAGAGTTTATTGAATTCCAAATGACCGAAAATGTATTCGGACAACTGAAAGGGTGCTACATCAGGAGGAGCAATACGAGACAGCATGCTCGTGGATGAGGTTGATTTGCCACATCATCTATTTCTGATTAACCAAATAGGGATTTTTGGTCAACTAAACATGCCACAACATCACCTTGACCAAATTGGAACACATGCTATAAAAGAAACTAGGAGATTAAGATTAAAACACCACACTCAGAAATTAGTTGTTCTACTTCTTATAAAAGTATCTACTTCTCTATTGTTATATAACAATTGAGTACAATTGTTATATAAGAGATTTTTCCACCTTTGGCACCTTACTAAAAGAAGAAAGATAGTGGGTAATGATGTGTGCATAGACCTTAGATGTAGCAATCCTTGGGGATTGTGAATTTACTAAAAATGTTATGTCTCCTCTTTATGTTTTGTTCATTTTATTTTTCTAATGTATGTGTGACCTTGCTAAGTAATTAGCAAGAGAAAGAAGCATTTTTATTTACAAGTTCGTTATACACCCCCTCCCAAATAGCGATCCTTAGTGATCACTTTACTAACACTTGATATTAGAATAGGACAACTCAGGAGGACTAATCACTAACTAAACACCTAAATTGGGAGGACCTAATAATAGTGGAAGAATGGTTGGATTTAGCGTACTTGTGCCAAAATTTAAGGGTGATTTCACACTATGAAAAAGAAAGATAGAGGTATTTCTTAAAATTATTTTATGTATCAAATACAATTGTAAGTTTCCAAGAATGAAGAAGGATAACTAAGGAGCACAAATGGATAAAGAAGCAATGAGAGAAATTGATAGTCAATGGTAAGACAGAATTCATATTCTTAGTGTTTTGCCTATGTAGGAAATAAACAATATCGAAACCTACCACTCTATCAAAGAACTTTGGGAGAAATTCCTAAAACTTCATGAAGGAACCTTGGAGGCAAAACTAGCTAAGTGTGATCTACTAAGAAGTCAACTCAGCAACCTCTGACTAGAGAAGAAAGAATTTAAGGTGCAGCTCCATGCCAGACTTAAAGAAATTATCACCAACCTTAGCAATCTTGAGGAAACACTATCAAATCATGACATCTATAGATACGTTAGCAATGCTTTCCTAAGAGCCCAAGAATGAGTACCAATGATGGACTCATATTACATGTCTAAAAATCTAGAGGTAAGTATTCTAGAAGATTTTTTTACCATGGAATTACACGAGCCAAGACTTACATGTTTGAAAGAAACAAGATCTATAAATTGTTGGTGTTGGGAGCACTATATCGAACCCATATTTTGATGTATGGTTAGCTAAGTTTAAAGTTAGCTTGTATTGTGATCTAACGAAGTTAAGTCAAATGTGCAGGTGTAGGTAACTTAACAAATGGAGAAGTCTTGGTTGGAAACCAGGTAAAAACTAAGTCCTAGTGAAACTAAACAATTGAAGACCCGACAAAGTCCTAAAAGGGATAGGCAATCGAAAGACCTAGATGGGAACTAGACATGGAAATTCTAGTTGGGAACTAGGTGAATCAAGTCCAAAAAAAAGTCAGTTGAGAGCTGAGGTCTTGGTATCCATGCCCAAGTAAGCCAACTGAGAGTTGAGTCTTGGCAAACTAAGTCTAGATGGTTCACCTGGGAGTTGAACATCTAACTAAGGTACGTAACAGTAACATAAATATTCATACCATATTTAATTTTAACAGCATGCATTACATGTCAAAATTATATTTGATAGTATATTATTTTTGTATACTATTATTTGTAAAAATATAATATTATCCATAGCGTATTTAATTGGCCATGCCATAAAAATTATTATTAATGATGCACCCTAACCGTGTGTTGTTGATGACACATTATGGAAGTAATTTTTATTGTAGTGTACACTCCATGAGAACTTGAGTGTAGTATTAAATAGGCAAGACTTGTCATACTATTAGTTGGATAAGAATAAATATTATAGGAAAACTAATAGTCTAACATTTAGAACATTAGGAACCCTTACTAGTAAAATAATAGAGCTAGTTGTTGTGCGTAGATTATATACACTTTTATACATATTTTGACGCACATTCACGTACTTTATTTGCATTTAATCTATGCACTTTTATGCCTCTTATTATATTTTTAACATAATTACTCTTCTTTGTCAGAGATCTGCTCTTTGTGTATTTTCTTGTTGACAGGATGCACTTTTGGAGCGAAAATGGTGCTGGTAGACAACTAGAAGAACAAATAAAGAAAAAGATCCCAGTCATGTGGAATCCACACTGTCGTGCCAATGACTTAGAGGAAGAGAAGACTCCAACCATGTGAACCCAAATGATCATGCCACAAAGTAGAGCAAGCAAGCCCGACTGTGTGGAATCCACGAGGCCATGTCAATGAACCAGAGAAGAAGTAGGCTGCGATCGTGTGGAATCCACATGACCATGTAAAATTTCCAGAGACGAAGCAAGCTACGATCGTGTGGAATCCACATGGCTGTGCCACCGGACCAGAGCCAAGATAGCTTTTGGCCATGTGGATTCACATGGCTATGGCATGGGCCGTGTCAGGCCCGTGCCCAGCTCTATTTAAAGGGAGTTCTTCTCCTTCAAGGGAGGAAGGTTCTCCCCTTTGGGAGATCCAACTTAGATGATATCTAGACTTCTTCAGCACTTTCTTGGATGATCTAAAGCCAGATTCAGTGTCTCCATCACTCCGGCAGCTTGGATTGGATCCAAAAACCACTCTTCACATATGATAAGCCTTCTTTCTTTCTTTTCTTGAGTTTTGGTGTTTTTGGCTTAGATTTTGATGTCTTGTGATTTAATCCTCCTAGTTTAGAGTAGATCTCTTGTTCTAGGATTAAGCGAATAATTATGATATAAATTGATTTAAAACTCCTGAATTTTCCAATTTCCTATCTATATGACATTGTTATGCCTTGTATCTATTTGATCTTATATGTGTGTAGTGTGTTTGAGCTTAATTCTCATGTTTGATTGAATGTTTATGAAGAATTACTAATCCCATAGGGGGAATGTCCTAGATCGTATGACCGAGGGGCCCTAGTGATAA
>JBBMJZ010384129.1:0-15609 GCA_037833815.1 Zingiber zerumbet
ATCGGGGTCATAAATTTTACATATATATATACCTATATAAATTAAATATGACTATTAATTTAAAAACATATGAGTTTCTATATTAAATATTTAAAATTTTACCTAAAATAAATTTTAATTGAAATTTATTTTTATCGGTAATTTTATTTTTTTATTAGGTAAACTATATTTGGTTACAAATTTTAAATTTTTTATAGATTAAATTTGGATCATTTTTATTTTTTTACTCACGTTAGATTTAATTGATAATTTTAATTTTTTACTATTAAAATTAGATTTGGTTGGCAATTTTTTTTATTAAAATTTAATTAGTAATTTTAAATTTTTTGCTGTTAAAAAATTAATTTATTAATCAAAATTTAATTTTGTTAATAAATTAAAAATATTTATTGATTATACTTAATTAATATTTTTATATAAAAATAATTTTCTTAAAAGCATATTTAATATTGTAATATTATTTCTTTCTTAAATTTTATTTTTTTTTTCTTTTTTTTTAATAATTCACCATCGATATTTTCTAGCTAAATATTTTTGACTAAATAAATTTTATTAATAATTTATCAAAAGTAAAATTGATAAAAAGGTAGTTTAGTTCACGAAACTTCCGTCAATACGAGATTTCGAGGAAGAGTATATTATAAGTAGTGATTATATCTAGTACTTAAACCTATTTCATCTAGGTCATATAATAATTTTACCGCTACGTCGAAATTTTCCTTCCTCGAAGTTAAAAATAATTGATATATTTTTTAAAAAAATATAATTAAAATGTATATTAATAGTATTACAATAATTTATTACTTGTTTCTAAATTAGTTAATATAATTTTTTTTTAGATTTAACATAAGATAAAGTTATTGCTACGTGGCCTAGTTGACCACTACTTTCAATTATATAAATAATCATTGGCAATATATGAAATTGTCCTTTTAAATTTTACTAATAAAATTAAATGTCACCTTATGAACATAGTTGAGTTGACTAATATGGGATAGATATTATTACAATGGGCAAAGTGTAAAATCTAGCAAAACTAATAAAACTGCTTTCCCCGCAGTGACCAACTGCAACTTCCCGATTTATCTCCTTACAGATAGTCGTAGGGTCAGTCGTGTTGGACTGTTAGGGTGATAAATTTCACCTTTTACTATAACTAATAAAATTAAATATTTCTAATAATATTTATTTTAAAAAATATTATTATTTTTTTCTGCGTAGCGCATCAAGAATGGTTAAGAGATCTGCTGTCTTTTAATTTATTTAACGAGTTTTGATATGCCGCACACAACGTGTGGGCATCTAAATTTTTTTCATCTGAACTTTTTTTTTTTATTTACGTTTAATACGGTAGCCCCACCCTTAAACTTTTAATTTAAAATTTAATTGGTATAATCAATTGCTCAAAAAAAAAAAACAACAACAAAAGAAAACCAAACGAAAATAAAGCGCACATAGCGCCGAATCCAGCGTATCACTGTTATTTATTTAACCCTTATACATGATTAAGATTTCTTGTTAGAAGATTTATATGTTGTTTTAAATTTTATCATGATTATTTTTAAAATTTCTATAATGGAAAATATTTTTTAAATATATTATTTTATTTTTAAATAATTTTTAATTTGCATTAGTTATTTGGTTTATGTCGATTAATTCACCGATTTGATTTCATAAAAATTTTCTATCAACCAATAGTATAAATAAAAAAGAACTCGTAGTGAGAAGTTTATCATTCTTAGATTAATCACTCATTAAAAAAAAAATATTCATTAATTTATTTAAATATTTGATAAATTATTTTAAGTACCCTAGTTGCATTTTACTTTATTTTTTTTAATCTTACACAAAATTTAAATCATCAAAATGATTTCAAACTTATTGTCCTCAGTTGCTCTTTTAGACGACTCCATTATGATAAAAGGTAAATACGTTCATTCTAATACCCTCGCTAATTTATCCCAGGATCAACACAGAGAAGATAAATTTTTTTTTTTTTTTAGAGACCGCTCCATACACTATAAAAGAGCAAATATCATGCTACATTGAAATTAGACACCCAACCAAATATTAACCAGATATTTTTGAATCGGTTGAGAATGGATTTCAAAATCTATTGCGTTCAATAACCATGCAGACCAACTCCGCCAACGTGGCAAAAAATTTTGATCTGATCCTTATTTATTGAGCGTACAATATTCTCTACGTAATAATGGAAATTGGGAGGAAGTAGTGGCATTCCAGTAAATTCATGGCGTCACATCGTCGCTGAATCCTTTACAAGTTACAACCAGACAGACCTAGAGGGGAGGGGGCCAGGGCAAGGCACGGCAATCTCTATCAGCATCGGGCCTCTTCTCCTGAAGCAATCGGCGAAGAAAGCGACGATGGACGGGGTGTCGGAGGAGCTGGAGCGACGCAGCCAGTACCTTAGTTCGCTAATCCAGCGCACTAGGATCATGGTGGATGCCGATCAGGTCAAGAAGGAAGTCGTTGAGGCCACAGATAAGCCCGTCAATCAAGAGCAGCAGAGAAAGAAGGGAAATGATGGGGACGAACGGCTGGAGGAGAAGAAGAAAGCCGTCCGCGACGGAGATCGGTACGACGGAAATCCGACACTTGGAGAGAAGCAGAAGCAGAATCAGCCACCCAACATCAAAGTTAGGGCCGCCGACATGCCCCTCGCGTTGCAGAAGCGGGCATTCCAATGTGCCCACGAGACGCTCGCCTCCATGCCCAAGCTCGAGAGCAAGCGACTTGCCTTAGCGCTGAAGAAGGCATGCTTTTTTTTTCCCCTCTTCTTACTTTTCCTTTTGTTTCCCATGACTGTTTGGTTGTTTTCTGCTATTAGTGATTCCCTTTGTTCCTCTGAGTATATACATCTACATTTCTTACTTCTAAGCTGCAGCAAAGTTGGGCTTTTTATTATAATGGCTCTTTTCAGTTTGCTATCTCCCAATATCTCGTGAATACCGACCGTGGTGCATTTCTAGAATATAAATCGACATATTTAGGTACAACTTTAGTATGATAATGTGGGAAGTATGCCTAACTTAGACGTCTTTGCATGTTGGTAACTGAAGATATTAGATTTTACCTTTGTAAAAGGTTTTTACTAGGAAATTGGGTCGATAGAGGATTTATATATGAATATATGTACAATATGTTAAAGGTAACAGAAAGCAAACTCCAACCAAGTTATGAATGCGTTCCAAACCTGTACCAAGTGATGCGGGTAAAATTTCCCACTAATCATGGGTATTCTGGATAAACATTATAATCATTATGTGTACTTTAAAATAGTTCATAGTAAGAACATTGATCAATCTGCATATACGAGCTCAGCCTGTTAAGAGCCCAATACATAACCATACAGTGTTCAGCTAATGGTTAAAACTATTTCAAACACAGGATAAACTCAATGGTAGGGCTTCACCAGGTGGTTATTCTCATTGACACTCAAAGGATTAAAGGAAGAGAGCTAAGGACACTTTGGGATAGTCCTTTTTGGGACTGCATTTGAAAAATAACTGCAATACTCAACAAAGCTCAAGCTGACAAGATTTTTACCACCTCAGACATAATTGCTTCAGCCAACTAAATTAAATTTAATCAACATCAACTCATTCAGCCCTAAAAGTCACTTTACAACTAAACTCCACCGTGATGGCACTAGCCAAAGTCAATTTTATACTTATTTTTACCTTGTGAGATGTTCATCTTTCAACTTAAATCCACCTCGTCCAAGCACAAGTAGTTCAGTTTAAATGCATGAGACCCTCCACCAACCTGGCCTAAACTCTAAGACTTAAGTCAAGTTACCTCCACTCCACCAGATGAAAGTCCTTTCAGATTTATTTAACTATTATAGTTTCAACAATAACAGGTGCTAGGCATGGAAGGAGATAGAGTGGAGGAGAGGCTAATCTATTGTTCATCTGATTCACCAATGAAAAAGATGTTCAAAGTTCCAACTAGAAAAGTAAATCTGAGCTTAGGGTTTTTCATATGCTGATTAGAAAGCTATTTCATTAAGGAGCCATAGGCTTAGAAGAGGTAGTCAGTAAGGAGACTTGGGAGGCCATAAACTCAGAAGAAATTTATGTATGAAATGATAAGAAAGATGTTTTTGGAGTTAGCAAAGGAGAACTAGAGAAGGAAGAATTTTGTAAGGAGGATGTTGTAATGATAGAAGAATTGAGGGGAGAATATGACACCTAAAAAAAAAGAGTGTAGTAGTGTGTGGAAAGATCGAGAAAGATGGAGAAGAATATTTCAAGGCATTGAACCAAATGAACAAAGTGGGAACATAAGTCGAAAAAGGATGAGGGGAGGCTACTATAGGTGAGACGCCCTTAGCTAAAATTCCTAGAGGCATGAATGGGCTATGCTTAGATTAGGTCAAGTCGTACTGAGCTAAGCTAGACATAATTTGTTCACATCTTGACCAAAGTTGGGCTGCACAAGGCAACCCAATATGATTCAAGCTAAGTTGTGTTAAATCGAGCATGACCCGTGCATATACTAGCCTTAGCCTAGCCTAGGTTCAAATTGAGAATATATTAAAAAATAAACATTAACAAAAGTATACTGGCTAAGGTAGAGAGGCTTTTTAAAAGTATGATATATATATATATATATATATTGCTTAACTTTAAACGTCATGAGTTGGGGTATTCTTGGTGTGACACAAGGCACTAATTTTATCTTTCATGCCTTAGATTGGATGACAGGCTCCATAGTGTTGTAGATTACCACATCAAAGTTGTTTTCAAATTCATGTGATTCTAGATCCTCTAATATTATCAAACAACGAAAAATAATTTTTAATTTCCAATTTAATACTTTCACTAGAACGCTATGCACAGTGGCAGTACACAAATTAGCAGAGAGATAAAAATGAAAAGTCAACAGATAGTGTAATTAATCTGTGAAATTTAAAATCATAAGAATATAATCTAAATTAATTCCACCAGATTGTGCAAAGCTTAAATTTAACTTTACGAGGTAATTCCATTGGAAAAACAAAACAATTATGATTAAATTAATATGACTATTTTGTCAAAATTAATTTCATCCGAAAACACTGCCAAAATTTTCAACAAAACAATCATGTTTTAAATGCTTTCTTGAAGGCACCATATTGAATTGTCAACAACTATTAAATCGTCTGAAACCTTAATGTATTTTAAATGAATTATTTTTAAAAATGGAATTACATATTTCTATGAGTTCCAAAGTGTAATCCAACATTCAAAGGGATTTGGTATTCATCGGAGAGGAAAAGGAAAAGAAGAAAACATCATCCTCAAGTCTTGAAGAATACACTATTAAAGAGGACAACGATGAGGAAGCTTGCATGGTAAGCTAGGTAAGAAAAAAAAATTTAGAAATAAATTAAATTTGCACAGGAATGATTTGAAGGATTATTGGAAGAAGAAAGAGAAGAAAGCAAGAAAAAGGTCCAATGCCACAATTGTGAAAAGGAGAGGCAAGGATTAATGTCTAAAGCTAAAGAAGGGAAAAGAAAAGGATGTAGTCATATCCGAAAGGCCTAAGAAAAGCATTTAAAGCCCACATGGATGATCCCTCCTCATCGTTAGAAGATGTTGAATTCAAGCACATGACACTTTTTGCGCTCCCGGCTATCTATGATGGATTCTCATCATCCGAAGGCAATGTGGGAGACACTTCAAGGCAAGTGCAACATTTATGTCTATTGATGATGGAGTTTCCCCTTCATCATCCAAAGAAGGAAAGGAGATGTCAAATTAAGGGGAAGCAAATAGTTATACCTCAAACGGCTCGGTAAGTGAGGTAAATTCTTCCAATGAAGCTAAATTAATTAAGTTTATAAATTCATTAAATAAGTCACTTGATAAATGTGAAAAGAAAAACAAAAGTTTGAAAAAGGAAATTACTCCTTTAGAAGCTAAGATTAATCTAGAAGTAGAAAATGAATATTTAGAGACTCAAGTTGCTACTTTGAAATTAACTTTAGAAATTGTCGCTACAGAATCACATTTTTTGAACATGATAATAGGGAGTTAACCGTTAAATTCTAGAAAAAATGATTTAGGTTATAAGGGATCAAAGAAAGGAAGACCTTGTTATTGCTTTATAGCTAGAGGACTAGCCAAGAATAAAATCATCTATAAGGAAAAAGTGTCCAAAGAATTCTTAACCTGGTTGGACTGACTGATTTTAGGTACCAAAATTTTTTCTTGCTTATTCAAATTTCTTGAAAGAGATAACCATGGTAGAATTAATTCATACATTTGTATGATTGCCTTAGCATTTTATGCTTTGCTCATTTAACAACAATTTAATGTTTTTGAAAATTTTTGTTTATCTTGTAACATACATTTAATATCTAAAATATGGTTTCAAAATTAGAGTTTTTAAGCATTTTCATTCTTGTATAAAATCCATAATTTAAATGCTTTTTCCTGAAAAATATTTTTTTTTTCATGATCAATGTGAATTAGACAATTTTTTGTGAAAATTTTTAGAATTTTTTGAAATTATAAAATTTATCACAAAATTTTGACAATGGGTGCATAAATAACTTCTGTGTCGGTCAATTATTTCATAATAGAAGATGATTAGACTTGGTTCTGTTGACATGTAATTGAAGTACACCAACTAATAGATTGAAAAATAAAATTTCAGTTTATTGATCTTATTTCCATGTTTAGTTATCAAATACTATTTACTATTATTGTTATCATTCTGAGATTATTAAGAATGTTCATCTTTTTAATAAATGGCAAAGAGGGAGAGTAATTCCAAAATTTTAAATTTGATTATCCTTGAATATCCTAGCTTAGTGGGAGGTTTGATGTAGGGGGAGCCGGTTTAAGGTACTTATTCTAATTTATGCCTCATTGATTTTCACCTAACTTAAATAGATTGCCAGCTATTAAAAATGGAATGATTTTCAACCCTTTGAAGATTGGGTTCAATCATGGTTTTAGTCAAAATATGTTAATGCTTGATGGCTCAAGATTTGTGGAGCTAGGAGAAAGATGGTATGAGACATCTGAGGATCCGTCGGATAAGGAGCATTTGGAGCGTTGTTGCCAAGGAGATGAACTATGACATTTGGAGTGAGCGGAGGGTTCAGTGCATTCAATGAACAAGTAGCTTCACAACAGAAGACTTTAAGGCACAGTAAGACTGTGTGAGTTGCGAGTGGAGTGACCTATACATATGGGGCAAAAGGAACTTTCAATCTAGGTGGAATCGATTGTTAGATGGGTCGTAGTCAACATCTCAGTCAAATTAGAAAACAAAAAAATATAGGTTCTACAGTGGCCGATCAATTGGAAAGTGTCAACCACTCAACTGGTGGTTGAGTTAATTGGTTAGTTGACTCAGAAACAAGCAGGAACGAAGCTCTCTGATGATGAGTTAATTAATGTGTATGGGCAATCATTTAATCTGGATGAAGCAATTAACCATAGAATCAATCGTGATCTAAGAGATTAATGTCTATGGGCAATTGCTTAATTTGGATGAAGCAGTTAACCCTAAAATCGGTCATGATCCAAGGGAAACCGTTTGAGTTGACCAAGACCAACCAACTGATGGTTATTATCAATCGACTAATGCTACTGTAAGATGATGTCAACAAGTTGCAGACATTGGATCAAATGACTATTAAAGTGGATCTGTCAACTAATGGGTGTTACTTGAGGAACAATCTATTTTAAGTTTTCAACAGAAAATTTCTATTTCTAGTACTCTGTTATTTTGTGTGCTTTCTTGTAAATTTAGAATTTCCGTTCTATTCCTATTGTCCTATCTTGATTGACTTGTAAAATGTTTCTCTATCTCAAACACTTAAATGAAGAAGAAAAAAAAGGATTCTAGGAATGGTCCACCAAAAGGATTATAGGCAGTGGACTAGGAATTTGGGGATTGGTGAATCATTTTAAAAGCCATTGTCACTGTGGTATATAGGTTTGCGCTTTTGTTATTTTCTAATGTTTTATTGTAACCTTATTGAAATCGCAACAAAAGTAGGTCATTTTTTCTATTTGTAGCTATGAACAGTATTCACTCTTGTCTACCTAACTAGTTGTCCAATTACACGCTCCAACAGGAACCTATTGTACTATTAGTTATCTATTGATATTGTTCATGAGATTTTGACATATTTACAATTTTTGTCTAGGCCTGACTGAACTGACGCAAATAAAATATACCAATCTAATACAAATCAGTCCACACAAAATAAACATGTTAACAATTTTAAAATATATTTATATTTTGTTAGCTTAATTTGTCCACACAAAATAAACATGTCAACAATTTTAAAGTATATTTTTATTTTGTTAGCTTAATTGTCATATTTTAATACATTTACTTCAATGCCTGGATCTTAATAAGATTGGGGTCACTACAAATGTGTATCTTAATAAGATTGGGTCACTACAAATGTGTGTAAGATGCTCCATCCCATCGTTCAGTTTATTCAATATATTTTTTTATTTTCCTATCCTTGAACTTAAGTTGTACCATCAAGGAATAATGGGTTTTAGGTTGTAGTTGATGTTTGACCTTGAGTTCGAGTTAAGTTGACATCTTGAAATAGATTCAGTTGACTAGTCATTCTTAGTATTGATTCATCTTAGGAATCAAGTATAAATGTTCTTCTCAGGAACAAAAAGGGTTTGTTTTAGCTCTAGTCAACTGAAGTTGCTATTAAGTTAACTAGGCAATCAATTATTTAAGGGTGTTTTCTATTGGACTCAAGTCAGCTAGAGAGGTCTTCGGTCAATTGGAAAATTATCCCTTGGTGGATAAGCTCACTATCATAATCATTAGAGTCGATTGGAAATTGTTTGAGTCTTATTAACTAGCAAACTAGTCATTGGCGGATAAGCTTGTTGCCTTAGTTGTTTGAGTCAATTGAGCTTGATTTGAGTTGATTAAATATTCTGGCAGTTGAATAAATTGGTGTTTGAGTGGACTTGCAAGCACTTGTTAGCTAATAAGATTTCCATATCTGCATTGTAGTCATGAAGATGATTTGAGTTGGCCAAAAATAGCCATTTGAGATGCCTTTCTGTAGATTTGAGGCTAAGTTGCATATATAAATATAGGTACGAAGGGACTTCAAAATAGAACAACCATTACTATGAGATTCTATAATTTTCTTTATCCTGAATACCTTCCAACAAGTATTTTTCTGAACTTATTTGCATTGCATTCACATTTATTTTTCTAATTCCAACAAACAAATACGAGTATTCTAATAATTTATTTTAACTTGCTAATTTTAATTATGTGTTATTCACCCTTCCCCATCTAGTGGGATAAGACTTGACAGTTGTTGTTATTGTATTTTACGTTCTGTCCATGCTTATATGGACTTTCTACTAGTTATTCTTAATTACTTTGTCATTTTTTTCCTTATACTCTTCTCTTATGACTAAAGAATTGTGAAATGAAGTTGTCAGGTTTTACTCACTTCAGGTTAATGTTGAATGCTATAAATGAATTGAAATTGGTAAATGACGGATGTATCATTCAGATTGAATGACATTGGTGGCAAAAGGTCATACGTTAATCCAGGTGCCCCCACACGATTGGTCCCATAGTCATTTGTAGAGAGGTAAATCATGAGTGAATTTTTTTCCCTTTTGAAGGGTGACCATTGCATGAGGGATGGGAAGAACCTGGCAAGCATTTCGCTGACCGGAATTGACCTCTAGACCTCTTGGTGACAACACCTCATGCAATAACCATCTGCCTATCTTGTGGGGACTAGAATGACATTAATACTATGTGAAGCGTGTATTTATCTTGTTTTGTGTTTCTTCCTTGTCTTGCGAGAAGAATAAAAGAGCTAGAGAGCATAATAGGGGTGGGAATTCAGGTCGGCAAGCCATAAATAGGTCGATGTCTCATTGACCTGTGATCCATTTAATTTCAATATGAATTTGACCCATTTAATAAACAGGTTAAACTGCACTACTCTCACACTTTATAAGTAGTTTAACCCACCCATTTACAAATTAGATTAATTATGAGTTAGAGGGTTCATAAATGGTCATGTGACTTGACCCTTTGATTAAATGGGCCATAATCACGTCATATGACATGACCCATTCAAAAAACTTAAACAAAATTCTAAATACAAACTACATAATAACTATTTTTTAATTATATAACATAAAATCTAATCTATATAATTATTTAGATTTCATTGTATTATATATTTGTAATTTCTATATTAGATTATACATTTATAACTTATATAGATTAAATAATATAAATAATTAAATCTCTAGAAATTTATAGGCCCATTGTTTATCCAATCTGACCCACTTATTTGCAGCTCATAAATGGGTACTCATTTACGACATGAATATATTTAGCCCATCTAAATTCACAAATTTGTGAGCTAGGTCGTGTCATATAGATATATTGTGTCAACTTTTGTCATCTCTAGTTAATATTTGTTCGGCTCGCTATTGTAATTGGTTGTATCAAGGTTTGTTCTGTGGGCTTATGAATGCCTTTTAAGAAAAGACTGGGTAATGGTGAAACAAGGGAGAAAAGGAAGAATGTTAAGCAGGCCTATGCAACAATGGTAGATTGACTGGAATTGTAGATATGTGATTTGAAACTGCATTGGGTCTTCTATACAGAAATAATCACTATGCAGTAATTTTTCGATTTGAAACTCCATCCATTCTCTCATCTAGCTCTCTTTCTTTAGTTACATATAGGACCCACCAAACATTATGAAATTGGTTTATTTGTAAACGAACCTTTATCCTCTGTATATTGGACAATGAACTGCAGCATTTGATGGAAGTTATTGTAATCTTTAAATAGCTGCACCAGTGGAAAATTAACATGGGGTTTAGATTGGCTGAAGTCTCCAAGATCTAATAAAACATGTGGTATTGACAGAAACCTTTTTGAATAATTATTGACGATGGACCTATTTGATTTATTAATTACACAATGTAAACCCAAATTATGAAAGATTATGTTGGCTAGACGAAGTTTCAGATGGTCTATCTTACTTGAAAATTAAGGATAACACAGAGCAAAAGAGGATTTGTCGGCAGGGAAACATGTCCAGATTATAGCTACCATTTACTAATGTTTCATTTGACAAGCAATTTTTGCGCTTTTTTTTTTCTCAGATTAAAGGTTTGAAGTAGACAGAATTCCTTGATTGCTTGTTTGTTGATGAATTCATCAAAGACATGGTATTCACTTATTTTATTGTGGGGATTAGATATTTGCCACTCATTGTATTTCATAGGTGCCTTTTGGATTGCACGTTCTCTTTGGAAAGATAGAACTCACTGCACAATGAATCATGTGCTATAACCATGTAATCTTTGTATTTGCAGGAATTTGACACAACATACGGTCCGGCTTGGCATTGCATTGTCGGAACAAGCTTTGGTTCGTATGTCACTCATTCTTTGGGAGGTTTCCTGTATTTCTCCATTGATAAGGTGTACATTCTTCTCTTCCGGACTGCAGTGGAACCAGTAGACCATTGATGGCCATATTGCAACCAATTAGTGGTTGCAGTTTAATGTAGATGCATGAAATCTTGTTGTCATCAATGTATGCAAACAACCATGTAAAATTGTAATGGCATTAAAGCATGAGTTAGCTGTTTTCTCTCCTTATAAAATTTGTTTATCTTGCTTGCCAATGTCATGTTTTCTTGTGATTATTTGTTCACTAAGAGCAAGAGCATCTATTGAGGTTATTGACCATCCATCCCTTGCTTTCCTAAAATCCTTTATTTTTTTTTCCAAGTCACTAGTTGAGTCTATCTCTACCTCTAGCAAATTGAGTTATTAGCTACGTTTGGTAAGGGATAATCAGTTTTGTAATATAATTAGGATTATATTACAAAATTAATTAGATATAATTTTAAATCTATAATTTAATGTAATTTGTATTACAAAAGATAATAAACTTTTATAATCTAGATTACAAGACTAATAGCGTGTAATCTGGATTATATTCCAACCCTAATACTTAATATGTCAAAAATACTCTTATGCTATTTCCTACATCAATTGGTTGCTGCAACTGCCGACCACCGATGCCAGAGCCACTGGCTACTGTCGTTGCCACCAGCATCATTCGTCACTGGTAGAAATCGTAGGATATTTTTATCATTTTATAATAATATAAATTATATTTTTTATAAAAAATAATAGATACTAAATAAAAGAATGTAATTATCTTTGTAATCAAAGATTACATAATAATACAATATTAATTATATTACATTATAAATTTAATTACGGGCTATTTAAACACAGCCTTAATGTCTTTCTAACACTAGTGGGTGAAGAAGCGTATGACAGTCCTGTGGATGTTGACAGCAAGAACCATTTTCCATATTCCCTATTAAGGTCAGACTTCCGCCCCTAGGGCGTAGCGCAGACGGTGGGCGCATGATATTTCTGGCGTAATGGTCAGGGGTCGATTCTCAGGAACTGACGACCTGGGGTTTATCCCGTCATACGCCTATGACCTGTGTACCTGCATGAACCTCCCTCCATATCCGTGGGACCGGTACTAGGGGGGCCGCTAAGGTAGCGAATCTACCTTTTTATTAAGGTCAGACTTCCATGAAAACTACAATGGTATTGCAACTGGAAGATTCACCAATGGAAGAACCATAGAAAGTATCCTATCATATGTAAATCAGCTAACCACGTTTTCAGATTGACTTGCATTAATCATCAAGGTAATTAGTGGTGTTGTGTGTAGCTGCTAAGCTTGGATTTGCCATCTCCACCACGATCTATGTTGTTATCCGTGAATGATGATGCAATCAATATCCATGGAGGTGCCAACTATGGCTTCTGGAGCAGGAATACTCAATGAAACTGGAGTGTACTTCCTCATCAACGCGGACTTATTGACTAATGCCTGCATATACCATAAACTTCTATGATAAGCATTGTAGTTTCAAAACTATCTTTTGATGACCAGATTAGCTGTTTCAAGGAGACTAAGGATGTGATAAACTCTTAAAACCGGGAAGAAGGCTTCTGGAAAACTAGCAATGAGGCAGCCCATTAACAAGGCATTCTAGTTAGGCATCAGTCAATATATCTATTTTTTTTAGTTGGTACTAGGTATCCAGCTTGTTGAATCTATTAATCCAAACGGTTCTATGGAAGTTTTCATCGACCACTAAGATACATCAGGAAACACTCATGGAGACTCATCTAGACAATCAAAAAATCGAATATTAGATCTCTTAATTATCTGTTAGAGAATCTTACATTATACCATTGCTCTGGCGCGGCAATTTATCCAGTTGACTACTACTCGAATTTTTTCGAATAGAAATTAATATTCTATTTGATTTGATTTCTGCCTGATTCAATTGCGATTTCTCGCTACATGCACTCGCACCACAACTTTATGATTTTAGGAAATTATTCAATTGACACTCTCATTCTAACTTTACTAAGGTTGATTACTTATTGTGCCAAGAGACTCCGTGTCTCTAGAATTGTTGGTGCAAACAGACACCAAATAATTGAATAACTATTTTGATGTATGATAAAAAATGTAAAGATAATTATTTTTTGATTAAATATATGTGTCAAGTGTGTAGATACAAGAAAGTTTGACAGGATACATTGTAAGAACAATGTGGCAGTTCAACCTGAATTGGTGCCAATAAAAAGTCCAAATGAACCAAAGTGGGTTGGACATTATGCAAATAGAGATGAGGATCAAATGAGTCAAAGTGGTCTATGGCAAAAGAAAAAAAAATTTGTAGGTTATGAAAAACTGGATACTAGATATATAAAAAGTCTTAGTAGATTTAGTAGATTAAGGACGATAAGATATGAGACATAATACCTTTTGACAATGAAGGTTGTCAAAGGAGCGACCTTTGTTTTGGGGCAAGAATAACTTCTTCTTTTTTTTTTTTTAGCTTGGCACAAAACTTAACTAATATATCAATAGGTGTTTTGAAATTAAAGGTTTTTTCTAGTCAGCTGTGTTGTAAAGAGATGCTATGCCATATTTAGCTTATTTCCAACCGACTAAGAGCATCCACAATGTCGTTCATACCTGAACCATTAACGCCAACGTGGCATGCTTTTTTGCTACAGTAGCATTAACGCGTTCAATTCTTTGAACGCGTTAATGAGTACAGATTAATTTTTTTTTAAAAAAAAAACAACATGATGCCATAAACGTATGAACGCGTTAATGGCAATGTGGATGTTCTAAGTCATAATCTTAACTAACTAAATACTTCACACATTTACATATTTTATATACATTTGGAATATTTTAGATTATTTCATGATTAACATGAAAAAAAGGTAGTCAACTAAACTGGCAGCCGGGGCAACTAAATATGAAATAATAAATAGAAATATTTTAAAAAGTTAATAACATAAATTAATCTCAGTTAATTAGTTGATGTGATTATACCACAAACACATGATGTCGTCAAGTAATAAAAATATCGTCCACTGAGACTATATTATTGAATACCAAAATACTTGCAAATGATATTATCTTGATGATCAAGCAAAGGTATATTGTGGAAAGAGAAATAAGAGCGATCGAATGGAAATGGTGAAAAGTTAATTCGAAAGGTAATTCTAGGGTTTCAATTAGACTATGATGAATGTTCACCAATGCACCTCTTTTATTTCAAGGTATGATTATATTGAATGGATTTGTCCAAAAGTAATTGAATGTGTCTATGGGAGAAGAAAAGAAGAAAACACCGATGTGTCTATCCTAATTGCAACTCATAATAGTGAATTAGAATAGATCCTATAAGTTCGATGATAAATCGTGAAAGTCTTGAGAGAGTCCAATTACTTTCATAGTAGTCGTGCTAGGGAACTCTTTTTGAGCTAAACTCCTATCACTAGAGGAGCACGATCACCTAAATACTACCCTTAATCGGAGAGGAATTCTCAAGTCGATTCTAGAGGTCAAAATTAGGGTTCACCATGAAGTATGTCTCCTATTCTCTATGGATCCAATCATATGTTTATATGCAATGATATTGAATTAGGGTTCATCCCTTGGTTTATCCCAATGAGGTTACTATCCAACTTAAATCCAGCAACATAGATGAATGAAAAGAAACAAACAAGAAGCAATCAAGAATCATATGCATCATTAATAAAAAGATCAATGCATTATTTCATCAAACATAACACCAAGTTACTCTCTAATCCTAGAATTAAGGAAACTACTTCATGACAATAGAGTTACAAGCCAAAAATATATCATTTTACAACTAGAAATAAGAATTAAGTTTACAAGGAACTCCATTGTAGACGATATCAATGTTTTCGGAAGAATGCGCTCCTTGATGACAGAATAATCTTGAAACCTCAAAAACGACTCTCTCAAGAAGGGTTTCTATTGCAAACCCTAGATGATCTGTATGCTTCTATGTAATTTTATTAGGGGTATAATCGAGCAGAGCCGAGTCGAGCTCTTGAATGTTTGAGTTTGACTTGTTTATAATCGAGCTGAGCTCGAGCTTTATTTAACGAATATATTCATGACTCACGAGCTTATTCGAGCTTTTATCGAGCCTAAACGAGCTTA
>JBBMJZ010384144.1:0-15609 GCA_037833815.1 Zingiber zerumbet
AGCTTCAAGCAACTAATGGAGGCAGTGGGTCAATTTGGACTAGGATTCAAGCCTCCAACTCAATATCAACTTAGGGAACCATTGTTAAAAGCTGAAGTTGAAAGAACAAAACAACCGCTGAAGAAACATGAAAAAGAATGGGCAAAGAATGGGTGCTCCATCATGACAGATGCATGGAGTGATACAACAGAAGCATTTTAAATTTGTGTTCATTGCAAAGAGGGTACTACATTTTTAGAGTCTAAGGAGTTTTCAGATGAGGCATATATAATTGAATTTATTTTTGAGTATGTTGACAAGTGTGTTGAACAAGTAGGTGCTCAAAATAATGTTTAGATTGCAGATAATGCCACCAACAATATGACTGCAGCTAAATTGATGAGAGAAAAGTGACCTCGGATCTTTTGGAGTTCATGTGCAACTCACACTGTTAATCTCATGCTTGAAAGTATTGGCAAGCTTCCACGATATAAAAGGTTACTGGAGTTTATATGCTCACCTTAAGACTTTGTCATTGATGAGAAGTTTCACGAAGAAGAGAGAGTCCGGTCAGAAGTTACTAGGTTTGCATCAAATTTCCTCACATTGCAAAGTTTGATTAAAAAACAATCAAGTTTAAGGGTCATGTTTACAAGTGATATGTGAGAGAAATGTAAATGGTCAAAACAAACAACGGGAAATTGGCTTACTCTACTGAGATGAACATGAGTTTTTGAAATGGTGTGACACTATGTTTGAAAATATTTGCTCCTTTCGTAAGAGTTTTTTGATTGATAGATGGATATAGAAAGCCATCAATGGGGTTTCTATATGGGGAGCTTCTTCAAGCTAAAGAAGATATCGAGGTGACCCTAAACAACGTGGAATCAAATTATCAGCCTATCATAGCGATTATTGAGTCAAAAATGAAGGATAGACTTGGTACATCATTGTATAGCTGTCTTTTTGTCGAGTCCTTATTTTTACTATAAAGATAATTCTATTGCTCTTTATGAGAAGGTCGCGATGGAGATTTTTGAATGCATAGAAATTTTGCATGCCAATGAGTTGGATCTATAAGATACAATTATTAACAAGGAATTTGTAAAATATAGAGACACGATTGAGTTATTTGAAAAAACATTGACAATAAAAATGTGAAAAAAATGATGATATATTTGATCCATGTGCATGGTGGAGTACATACGGTGCTCACACACCCAATTTGCTAAGAGTGGCATTGAGGATACTTTCATTAACTACAAGTGCATCTGGGTGTGAAAGAAATTGGAGTGCATTTGAAGGAGTAAGCTTTAAACTTTAAGTCTTTAATTAAAGTAAAGTATTAATTTTTAATATTTACTCTTTTTTTTTAGATTCATACAAAGAAAAGAAATAGGTTGGATGTCTATAGGTTGAAAAATCTAGTATTTGTCCAATTTAATGCTAGATTGTTGAATAAGCAAAAAAGAGAAAAAGAAAGGAATGTCGATGTCTTTCTTGCAAAAGATGCTTCAAATGCACAAGGTTGGATTGTGGATGGTGGGGAAGATATTGAAGTTGAACTAGATTCTGAGCTCACATGACAAATGGTTGATGAAGCAAGTGCAGCAGATGAAAATTTGCAACTCCAAAGAAGTTGTAGAGTGAGAAAACTTCATGAGAATGATTTTACATCCGAAGAAGAAGAGGATGATCACAATGATGATATTGAGTCTGTGTCTGATGAAAAACAAGTTGTTAAAAGTTATGGAGAAGAAGTAGAATAAATTTGATGTTGAGCTTGTGTATGATGATATTGAGTTTGTAGCCGATGATGTTTTATTAGTTTTGTAATTTTGAACTCATTTTAAATTTGATGTTACTACTGTGTTTGAGTTATAATATGTGATTTGTTATATAAATTATGTTGATACCGAGAAATTCGTCTAGCAGCACCTGGTGACTTAAGCGCTAAATGCTAGTCTGACACCACCTTGCCTAATGTTTTAATTAGTTTATTTATTTTCAATTTGGTTGGCGTTCATGAATAAATATAGTAAAACGGCGTTTGTTCATGAATAAATATACTAAAACGTATGTAGATTGTTTTTTACTAGTTTCATAGATAAATATTATTCACTTTTTATTTATTTTATCAAGCTTATTTTCAAGAAATTACTTATGTATATCAGTCTTCCTCTTTCTTTTAATTTGTTGATTCCATTAAAAAAACTGGTCTAAGTATGTTAAATCTATTGTTTTTTACCTGTTGCTTATCTCTGAATAAATGGAATGCCCACATATGTGCTTCAGCTATTGACCATAGTTACGGTGGCGTGCTACCTGTGATCCTTCAAATTTTCTTTCCTATTTTGTTTAACATTTCTTGACAATTTTTGCAGATCATTGCTACTGTTTGCATGTTTTTGGCGGGAAAGGTAGAAGAATCACCAAGGCCATTAAAGGATGTCATTCTTGTTTCTTATGAGATTATCCACAAAAAGGATCCTACTGCTGTTCAAAGAATCAAACAAAGGGTAAAACTTGATATATATATATATATATATAAAGCCTTTTTTTTTTTTTTTTTTGCTTTTTTACCCTACTTAGTTTCCTCATTGGCAGGCTCTGAACATCCTTCTAATCTGTGATTTGTTGGACATTTCACTATGACCTATGATATTCAATTAGCACTACCAGGTCAATATAGGTCTAGGTTTCAGTGTGTTGCCTCATTGTCGTGGTAGGTGTACACGCTCATGGTAATGAAGTTTGCTACATCCGAAGGAAAATATGTTCCTATCACTTTCTTGCATTACCAGGCCATCTGTGTTTGTAGTAGATATAGGTTTCATTGTGTTGCCTCATTATTGCAATAGTTTTGTAGGCATTGAAGTTTACTATATCTGAAGGAAAATGTTGGATTATTATTGGTTGATATGTCAGAAAATATTAGCTTTGGTTTGCATGTTACTTTATCATTATTGTGCTTTTAGTCTGTAAAATACCAATCACTCAGCATCAGCATAAACTTATTACCTATTAAGTCAGTGTGCCGTTTATTAAAGAATTCTTTATGAATTGTGTATACAAAAATATTTGAAGTGAAAAATTACAGAAGTTGGCATTGAGAACATAAAAGACCATGGGGCCAGGAATAAGCAAATTTTACTTGGCTGATTAACAATGCACTTTGTTTGTTTGGTTTGATTTTGATCTTTGAAACTGGCTTCGCTGAAGGTATGGACCTTGAGCAGTCTTGCTCATCAGTTATGCAATGCTTTGAGCGGATTGAATAATGTGGCACCTTTATTTGATCCTCCTCCAAGCCTCACAATATTTTGCTAATGAGATAAAGGAGCCATTTCTAAACTTTTTAATTTTAGATAAGCTGGAGAGACTGAGAATGCAGGGCAAAAAGAGAGGAATAGTGCATCAGATACAACTTAATGTAAAGACTCAACAGACAAGTCATATATGATCATTCTATTATCTTGTCTAGGTGACTCAATAATTATGTTAATTGATTTCATGAATAACCTGTTTGTTACTTCCAAAGCTTCTCTTCTATAGAAGTTTTTAATATGTCTCAATGAATAAGTTTTTATTCAGTTTGCATAATTAAATTTCTTATTTGACTACCTGTGCATTAATTCTCACCAACTTCTCTTCTTTGCTATCAACGGTCTATATCATCCTATACACTTTTTATAACATTTTTCCTTGTATTTTTTTATATTCAACCATTCTGCTTTGCAGGAAATATATGAACAGCAAAAGGAATTGATTTTGATTGGGGAGCGTTTGGTACTTGCAACTCTAGGTTTTAGCCTAAATGTGCTACATCCATACAAACCCCTAGTTGAAGCAATCAAGAAGTTTAAAATTGCTCAAAATGCTCTTGCACAAGTTGCATGGAATTTTGTCAATGATGGGTATGAGAAAACTATTTCTCTGCTTTTCAGTTAATTTCCGTAAATGTGTATTAACTACACGCTGGAAAGGGGTATGCAGGCTGCGAACATCGCTTTGCTTGCAATTTAAGCCCCATCATATCGCAGCTGGTGCAATCTTCCTGGCTGCCAAGTTTCTTAAAGTAAAGCTTCCCTCTGATGGTGAGAAGGTCTGGTGGCAGGAATTTGATGTTACTCCGCGGCAGTTGGAAGGTATTTTTCTATTGATATCCCTGTAAATGCATAATGTATACCTCTGTCTTATTATTTGTTTTTGTTTTTGTTTTGATATTATGAGATTCTGCGTGTATAGATCTATTGGAAAGTTTATATTTTGATAATTTGCAATTCAGCATATTCATCTTCCTTGTTTGTCAATTTACTTGGTATTCTTCTATGCATCAGTTTTTCTTTTATCATTTACTGTGTTTTCTTAACTTCTCTCCTCTCAGAGATAAGCAATCAAATGTTGGAACTATATGAACAAAACCGTCCAGCACCAGCATCCCAAGGAAATGAAACTGAAGGCAGTTCTGCTAGCGGCGTGAATCACCGAGCTCCAGCAAAAGCCCCTGTCGATATCGAGGAGCCTACTACACAAAGTGGATATTCTCAGGTGTCTAGAAATACTGCCGGGGAGAGTGCCTGCCCTGCAAACTCATCCACCTACTCTGACCAATTTCACTCGGACAAGCATGTTGGAAGTTATGATGGTAATGATCACGGAAGGCAGGATGATCAGGGAAGGCATGAGATGAAAGCCGGAGTTTCTGGAAACAAAATAGCAAGGGACGGTTGGCATCATGAACCCGCTAATAATCCAGATATTCTAGCTAGTAGGTCCAACAGATCTGAACCAGCAGCAGAAGAATTTGCAGCTCTTTCCGCAGATGGTATGGCCGAAACAAGGGAGAGGATGTTCATCCAGAGCCAAACTACCAAAGTCCAGTCACCTGCGATGGATGCCATAAAGAAGATTGACAAAGAGAAAGTGAAGGCCGCATTGGAGAAAACAAAAAGATCTCGGGCCGATATCTCCAGAAAAATGGATCACATGGATGAAGATGACCTCATCGAAAGAGAGTTGGAACATGGTGTGGAATTAGCTGTCAAGGACGAACGAAACAAGCAGAAGAGCCACAACTGGTCCAAACCTTCATACAAGCAAGAACTCAAGAACATTGATATTTCAGAGAATGCTGAAGAAGGTGAGCTCTCTGTGGATAGCCAAGAGGCTCAGTTACCAGAGCCGAGCAGCAAGAAGATGAAAGCAATCAGCTCCCCAGGGAAACAAAATCACAACATCCCTACCTCACGCCGCCTGAGTGGCATTGATGATTTACGACCATCAGGAAGACTGGAGCATGTTGAACGAGATCACAAAAGGTTCACGCCAGGAAATCAAGTATGACAAATTAATGTACAACCGTGCTTTGCTTTCCTTGCATTATCCATATGAGGCTCCTCTTATAGATTATTATTCATGGTTTGTAGCTATATGCGCAGAGTTCCGGATCACAATTTAGGTCCAAAATGTTGGAAAACATTTGCAATCTTCTGTTGTTTTAAGATAATGGCTGTGGAAGATGTGTGGCTTATTGGAAATTTATTGTGAAGGGAAAAATCAAAATGGTACACCATTAATAGGACAAACCTAATCATTATCTTATTTTTGGCAGAGTACTTGTTTATGAAGGTTTCTCTCTGCTTGTCCATGTCTTGTTGGGTTACATCACCTGGTCATCATGTATTTTCTTGGAGAATTGAGCTTATTCTTTTCAAAAGTTTGTAGCACCCACCATCAAAAATGAACTTGAAGAATAATCTCTGTATTTTACTCGCCGGTGTAGAATAATAGTAGGGCTCGGTAAAAAAAAAAACTGATCCAAATCGATTCAGAAGTTTGAATAATTTTGGTTTCAAACTGGTTAGCGGTTAAAATGTAGAATGGATTTAAATCTTAGCTCTGTTGTGATATCTAATTTAAGTGTTAGTCGGATTGCATAGATGTTTGATTATGCAAATATGCGACTTAGTTAAAATTTAATTATTTACACAGTAAATTGCCCGTTAAAATGCTCCGAAAGTTTTGTCAATAAATTGTGAAAATATTTGAGAATTAGAATGATCTTGGATAGGTTAGATACTATTATATTTATATTTCATTTGTTCGGTATGATTAAAATTACATTGCCTTCTTGTCATAGTTCTACTTACGTAATTTTAATAAAGATAATTGGAATTATTAATTTTTTTTACTTATGTAATTTCAAATTAAAATAGAAGAGAAGTGATCGAGTAGTCCCATGGAAATTTTTTTAATCAAGAAGCATAATGAGTCCTGACAAAAAATTGTAATGAGAAGTATAATGAGTTCTAACAAACGATTCAAACTCACAAGTAATTCGAATTCAGTTTAATGATTAATTAAACTGGGTAACATTAAAGTAGGATGACTGATCCGATGAAATTTTCCACCGGCCACTGTAACGTCCTTACCGCTTCTTCATAGCCCGGGGTCGGAAATTAATTAGCATTTCTAATGTCCTTGATCGTCGATGCTTAACATCTTGGTTCGCCAGAAGGAGCCGCCCCCTGCGGAGACACCCGATGCCAGTAGGGCCTGGTCAGTGTGGCTTGACTTCACGGAGACGAGACGGTTGTCCAAGAGGCGGTGGCGTGAACTTGCAGACGAAGGTGGTGCGGAATAGCAGAGTAGGAGGCCGTCTTAGGAGAAGAGGATGAGGATTTCTTAGGGAGGAATAAGCGGGGTGGAAGAAGATGCCGGATGCAGAGCGGTGGGAGCGTGATTGGATGTGGCGTTCGAAGTGGGAGATCAGGCATGCTCAGGAGATTTCGTCAAGGGTAGACGAGGAAGTTGAGAAGAATGGTTGTCGGCCTTGGCGGAGGAGAATAATGGATTGTCATCGCACCGTCAACGTCGTCCAATCGTATCCTTTAATTCTTTTGTTCTGGCGGAGTAGCATAGAAGAAAACGAGCATGTACTGCAAATGTCTCCAACGAGACAATGTACGCGATGCCTACACAAACTGTGCTTGAGCTAACAAAGGGAAGTTGGAAATGCCACTTCCATTTTACCAGGTTTTACTACACTAGAGTAGTTGTTGACGGAAACATGCTCGATGAAAAAAGACCAACCTTCTCGTACTAGGGATGGGAGCTTCGCATTCACATTTCTCCTGATTCAAAATGAATCCGTAAACCTCATTGATCTGACTTCCGTATGATTGTTTTTTTAAACATCATCAAATATCCTTGAAGGTTGAATACCTTTTTTTATGCCTGCCCATCTCCCACCCTTTTCCTCTTGCTGATGATGCTTTTTTTCTGTTGTTCTGGTTGATCATCCTTGGACACATTTTTCGATTCCCCATTCTCGTGTCTGAGCTTTGCTGCTCGGTTCGAAGAATGATCGGCCGCATTGTCCTGCGGATTGGTTTCAATATCAGGAAACTAAAATAGGAGTGTGTCAAATAATTGAAAAAAAAAAAGAGAACATAAACTGAAATCTCCAAGAATCCATCATGTCCTAATTATTCAAGATTAATACTGTAAGCCTTTGGTACGAGTTGTGGTGAAAGGCAAGCCCTATAATCTCACGCCCAGGTCTAGTAATAATTACAATAAAATTATAGCAACGAATGTTACTTACATTTTAAAGGATATCACTGCCAAAATCCATAGAATAACCAGAGGCAAAACTGAACTTTAACGAGAGAGACAAAAAAAAAAAAAACGATAACAAACAATTATCATGTTATCATAGACAGTCCAAATGGCAATTGACGCTTCAAAAAACTATGCTTTCTATTGCAAATTACGACAGAATAAAAAAATTCCTTGTCAAAATAAGGAAAAAGGTTCATTTCTTAACAAGTTTAAGATTCTTAAACTTGTCACAGATATGAATGAGAAAATTATATATTGATCTTCAATGACTGACATGACATCCTCAGAAGGATGCATCACAAAACCCATCAGAATGTAAAATAAGGGCAATGGAATGTACGCTTCACTTTTCAGCGTATCAATACCAAATGTGAAGCAATACATCTAATAAAAGTGCTGTCAGATCAAATGGACAAAGTTATGCAAACACTAATGAAATATAATATATACGTTAAAATGTCACCGCATTTGGTAGCTTATCTCAAGAGCAAACAATTCATGAATGTCAAAAGCATAACTTCAGATCATAAAAAGGTATAATTTACTGAAGAAAGAAACAACGTAAGGGAAGAAAAACATACCTCCATTTCTTTTGCTTCTTCTTCTTCCTCACCCTCCTCGTCATCTTCCTCACCCTCTTCTTCTCCTTCTTCTTCATCTTCTTCTTCTTCCTCATCTTCTACTTCTTCCTCATTATCATTTTCTTCCTCCGCTACATCCTCCTCATCCTCCTCTTCTTCCTCCTCATCGTCTGTCTCCGGCCTTTCATTCCCATCCTTGTCCACTTTATCCAAATACTTAAGGGAAGGGATCAATCCAAAAACCTTGGAACGGTATCCCTCAATCTTGGTCACAGGGCACTCGTAGAGGTCCAGCGACTCAAGGCGCAGTTTTGCCAGCTGGGCAAGGTCCTCGATCGACGCGATGCGGTTGTTGGAGAGGTCGAGGTCGCAGAGCGCGTTGAGGCCTGCTTCCACCAGCGCGGCGAGACCGCTAGCGATGCGGTTATCGGATAGGACGAGCCGACGGAGGGAAGGGAGGTGTGGGAACCCCTCGAGGGAGGAGAGGCGAATGTTGGCGACGGAGAGGTGCTCCAGCGCGGCGAACTTGCCCTCGAAAAGTGAAGACGGCGGGAGGCGGCCGTCGGGACACTTCAGGGCGCTGTCGAGGGTGAGGGCCCGAGGCGGCTCCGCCTGGCCCTTGAGCGCTGCCGCCACTGCTCGATCCCAAGCTTCCGCCATCGCCGATCGCTGCCGTAAAACACTAGAGTGAAGTAAAACCCTACGTGTTGGTTCAGAATCTATTGGGCTTTAAATGGGCCTCGTGTGAAACTCGATCCCCTCACCTTGAAAACAATGGGCGTCCATGCTTTAATCAATCAGATTTGTTTCAAGGATAAATATGGTCCGTTTCGTTCGAGGATGATTTTGGTCTGATAATATATTTTCCCAATGCTTTAGCTTTGGCAAAAATGAATTCTCAGATAAAAAGAAAATAAAAAGCAAGAATGAACACGGAGAGAGAGCTCGAGCCGATGACCTTCTATCCCATCGCGCCCGTTTCGCAAGATTTCTGGCTTCGTTCTCTCCTTCCTCCCTCTCTCTAACCCTTATCTCGAGCCGCCAAACCCACCCGATCTCCCTCCCTCCTCGGACGTGGTTGAATTCCCTTCGAGATTCATTGGAATTTGGAAACTCTTCCTATGCGATAATGCGACCACGGGTAGCAACTCCAGCACAGGATCCTGAGGTTTGATAATTCCATGTCTATCTTTGTCTTCGTCATCGCTGTCGATGCTGTCCATTTCCCCGAAGATTCAAGTCTTTTCTTCGCCAAAGATCGGTTTTTTGGGCAACTTGTAGTAAATCGTTCCAGATACTCCAATATCGTCCAACTTTACTTCATCCTTCGTCTCCCGAGCTTCAGTTTGTTGTGTGCTTGGACAATCATTAAAGTCATTTAAAAAAAACTTCTTTCTGTTTCCTTCATCATATTTCGACACGAGCTAAATTTAATTATTCTAGTAGGCAAACTCTTTAATGGAACAACGATTTTAATGGATTCTTCCATAAATTCCCTAAACAAAAGCATGAGGGAAGTGCGATGTCTTTGTGTGCATGTGCCTGTCTCATGATCCAACACTGAACACACTACTTTCTTGAACTTACCCTTATACTACTGATAAATTCAAGTAGGGCGGAGACAAGATTTCAATTAAGATAGTCCACTGTTTTCTAACTCCGGATTGTCTTCTTTTGTTCTTGGAGGAAATCAACTTAAGCGGCTTCTGGTTGGACCTGCTTCCAGTGGATCCTAAATTGGCTGGAACTGTTGAAGGTGGAAAGCAAGGAGGCTGATGGATCTATCTTGATTGTTTAATCATATTGCTTCCAGGTGAATTCTACTCTCGTACATTTAATGCTATCCATGGAACAAAATTGATAGAAAATTGAATATTTGTATCCGGAGAATAAAATCGATAGGGAATAGAATCAGAATTTTTAAGTTTTTTCATCGAATGTGATCCTGCCTAGAAACTCCTACGGATGATCGCTAGTGAGCTGACTTTATTGTCAACTTAATTATCAATCACCGAATGATAAAAAAAATGATGATGTGATTCTGAGTTTGGACGAAAGTAAACAAGAAAAAAAAGATTAGAATGATGACCAGGGATTCCTGACACAACCACTCAAACGCTCAATTTAGAGAACGAAGAAGAACAATATTAGATGATGCGCAAAGAGGGTGTAACACCTCTCAACTTCTAATGCAGAAGAAGAGGAAGAGAGAAAGAGATCGCACAGAGCAAAAAGATAAAGATGCACAAAAGGAGCAAACACGTGGAAGGAGAAAAAGAAGAAAAAAAAAAAAGAGGAAGAAGAAGAGTTACCGTAGTTCGACGACGTACCTACTCTACAAAAAATAGATGAAGCTATATTAGAAGTCTCAATTTTATTAAAATTCTCTCTACGCAATTGAATCATATTCCATGATTCTTGTGAGTACACATAGGTTTACAATGATCCCTATAAATAATGCATAAACCCTAAGCCCGGTAAAATCGTAACAGAATTTTGTTATGAAAAATCACAATAGAATTCTGTTATGAAAAACCGTAACAAAATTATATTATATAAAATCGTAAAAGAATTTTATTACGAAAAACTTGTGACTAGGGTTAAGAGATAAACAGTAAATTTCTCGGCCCATCATCCCTGCCAATCGGACAGTATGTCCGGTTGAACAAAAGGAAGCCCTCCGACAATAGGAAAGCCGAGTGAAGGACAAACTGATAGCTTTGTTCAGTACGACCGAGCTGGGATGTTCCTGTCGAGCGGCCTCCAATCGACCTATAGTGGGACCCACCTACATATCTCATCGTACTCTTTTGGAAGTTTGTGCCGTCGACAATAGAGCATGTCCAGTGTGTTAATAGTACTTTGGAAGCTTTTAGTTTGTCACATTAGAGATTTGTGTGTCTGCTTAAGAAAAGGTGTCAAAGACACTTTTTTACTTGTCTTTTCCTAAAATACTTTAGAAAACGTACACGCGCTTTGAGATGCATGCACATACACTACAGTGGCACTATATAAGGAAGTTTTCATCCACAAGCTGAGATATGCGATGTTTCATTGTTCTATGTACTTTTTGCTACTATTCATTGCTACCATTCCATTCTACTGAGCTGGATACTAACTTGAGAGTCAAAGGGTCAACGCCGAGGACCCCTTACCGACTTGACACTAACACTCCCATTTTTATAGGACAAGGAGTCTTCTTTTGGTTAGTATCAGAGCCACTACAAAGTCTTCTTCCAGTCAACACTAGAGTTGTGTTCCTAGCCTGCCATCTTATCTGCTTTTGAACAGGATCATTAATCTAATTAAACCTAAATCTAATTAATATTATTAAATTAAAATTAACTTAATCAAACCTTAAATTAAACTAAACTTAAATCAAACTCAATTAATCTAATTAAACTAAAACTAGCTCAATCAAACTTAAATAAAATTAAACCAAAACTAATATAATTAAACCTAATGAACCTTAAATAAAAATTAAACATCAAACCTAAGTTAAACTTAATCAACAATCTCATAAACACTCATAAGTAGATTGAAAATCTAGATTAGGTGAAATGAAAAATAAAGGGTTGAATTCAATCAATCTATCTTATAATCCGTTTAAACTGGATCCAAATCAAATAATTTATATCTAGGAACATAATAATTTGGACCAATGAATGTTGAATAGTAGATGCTCCAGACATATGACTAGAGACAAATTGAAGTTCACCAAGTTAAAACTCAAGAACTTAGGGTCAGTTGCGTTTGGCAAAAACAAAAAACTTAAGGTAATCGGAACAGGTAATATTGAATTGTGTTCTATTTCATTATTCGAAAAGTACTATTAGTTGAAAACTTTTAAGTTTAATTTACTTAGCATAAGTCAATTGTGTGACTCTAGCTATCTAGTAACATTTTTAAACTCTGAATATGTAATTAGGAATATCGAAAACTCTCAAATTATACTTAAGGGAATTAGGAAAAATAATGTTTATACAATTAACCTACTAACCTTCTCACTCAAGTGTCTATTGACACAACAAGAGGAAACGAAATTGTGGCATAAAAGACTGGGTCACACTCACATCAGACTCATTTCAAAAATGAGTCAAAATGGTTTAGTTAGAGGTTTACCAAAATTAAAAATCTTAGAAAACATAATCTGTAATGTTTGTGAACAAGGTAAATAAATTAAGTCAACCAACAAACTAACAAACCTAAATCGAACTAAACCAATACTTGAGTTCATATATTTAGATCTATTTGATTCACACGGAGTTAAGTCACTAAGCAGAAACCAATATTGCTTAGTAATAATGGATGACTACTCAATATTTACTTGGGTAAAATTTCTAAAATCCAAAGATGAAACCTTTAATAATTTTTGTAAATTAATGACAAAATGAAAAAGATACCAAAATTAAAAGAGTCAGAAGCGATCAAGAGGGGAATTTGAAAATTATAGGTAAACCAAATTTTACCAAACTAATGGATATCATCTTGAATTTTTTTTATCCTAGAACCCCTCAAGAAAAAATAAGACATTACAAGAAATCGCTAGAACCATATTGAACGAATACAACTTAAGTAATCAATTTTGGACAGAAGTAATAAATACGACCAGTTATATTTAAAATTGAATTTTAATTAATAAATTTTATAATAAAACCTATTATAAAATATATTATAATAAAATACCCAACTTAGGATATTTAAAAGTATTTGGGTGTAAACTCCACATATTAAACATTAAAGATTACTTAAGAAAATTTACATCTAAATCAACATACGGTATATTTCTAGGGTATTCTATAACTAGTAGGACCTATAGAGTGTATAATTAAGATATCCTAAAAGTTAAAAAAACAACCAATGTAATATTTGATGAAGAAAATAATTTACCTAACTTAATCAATGGAAATAATAATCAAAATACAAGAAATATAAAAAATGAGGAAGATAATGAAATTAGACCTGAATCATGTGAATCAGAAGAACCAATTACTGACCCTAACATAAGACCATTTAGGATAAGATTTAATCACCCATCTGACTAAATTTTGGGTGACCCAAACCAAGTAAAATATCCCTTATATTCAAAATTGAACCCAAGACTATAAATGAAGCCCTACCTGATCCAGATTAGATAATCGCAATGCAAGAAGAACTAGACCAATTTGAAAGAACCAAATCTGAGAACTAGTATATAAACCAACAAATAAAACCATAATTGATACCAAGTGAGTTTTCAGGAATAAACTAGATGATAAAGGAGAAATAGTAAGAAATAAAGCTAGCTAGTAACTAAAGGTTATATATTTTTTCTAAGGAAAGTAGATGATTATTTTTAATAGTTTTTTACAAAGTTTTTTTCTTTAATTTTTTCCATGCTTGGACTTAGGATAGTAATCATTTTAAAAGTTAAACACCCCTTCAAACTTAAAACACTTACTTAAAGAGTTTTTAAGGTATTAAGAAGGGGGAGATTCAAAATAATTTTTGATAAAAAGATTAAAAGTTAGTATTTTTTTCAAAAGTATAATTTTTAATGAAAGTACAATTTTTTTTTCAAATTAGTAGTTTCTACTCTCTAGTTAGTGTGTGTGTATAGTATTTTTTAAAAATAAATTAAGTACTTTTTCTAAGTTAAGCATTTTTCAAAATAAATTAAGTATTTTTAAAAAGTAAGTTTAAATATTTTTGAAAAAGCAAGTTTAAATAATTTTGAAAAGTAAAATTAAAAGGTTAAATATGTTTTAAAAGCAAGTATTTTGAGAAAAGGTGTTTTTAGTTAAGTATTTTTAGCTAAGTGTTTAGCTAAGTATTTTAAAAGAAAAAACTAAACTTTTGGAAAAAGAAAAGTTAAGTATTTTATGCTAAGAAAGTGTTATATTTCAGGGAGAGTTTTGAATTGATTTCTTAGTTCTATTTCAGCACTTAGAAACTTATCTTTCGAAAAAAAATTTCTTACTTGTGAAAATACTTACTTGATTCTTACTTGTTATCTATTTACTTAACTCAACTATGAATTGTATTGTCATAATCAAAAAAGGAGTATCAGACGATCGAACTTGAGTTTTGATAATGGCAAAGAGTTCTAAGTTAACTAACAGGGTGAACTAAGTGTGCAGGAAAGTCCTAAGTGATCTTAGGCAAAGTAAAAGTCCTAGTTGGGGCTAGATAAAAGGTAGAAAGTTATAACTATGGTTAGACAACGAAGTCCTGATCTGGGGGGCTCGGCAAAGTCTTAATGGGTAAAGGACGTTGGGCAAAATTCTAGAGTCGAGGACGCTAGGTAAAAGTCCTGAGGGTTGTAGACACCAGGCGGAAGACTATACGGGTCAGGGATCGGACGTCCAGCGTAAAGTCCTGATATCTCGGACGCTGAGCAAAACTCCAAACGGTCTGGAGGACCGATTTGGTAAAAGGTAAATTTTCTTGAGAGAAGTAGGTGAGGGCGCGTTCCCCGAAGAGTAAACAATAGGTGTTAGTTCGACCTAGAGTTTTAGAGAAATTCAAAGTCAAGGCTCAACAGTCCGGAGGCTGTCAAAATTATTCTTTATATATATTGTTGTTTGGACTAACTCTTTTTTACAGAAAGACAAAAGCCAGAAAAAGGTGGTATGGGCGCTCGGAGTTGCTCCAGGCGCTTGGGTAAGCTTCGACAAGGGGTCGCCCTCGTGTGGGTGCCTGGCCAGGCACCTGGATGGTCCAGGTGCCCGGAGTTGGTCCAAGCACTTGGACAAGCAAAATTTATCTTCAAGCTGAGTTGGAGCGCGACGACTGGCTGACCCACGTTAGCGGTCCAGGCGTCCGGAGAGGGTCCATGCGCCCGGACATGGATAAACTTCCAGGATGAAGTTTTGACGAGAGCTCGTGACATCAACATAATCCAAACATCTAGGAGGGGATTGAAGCTCAAACACAACAATCTGAATGACTTTCTCTCTTATGCGCTGCTCCAGAAATGATTGTACGACACTGAAACGCTACTTTGACGATCTAAGGCATGATTCTTCAAATTTCTAGTTATCGGTACATTTAAATTATTATAGTTCTTTAAATATTGTCAATCTCTACTTGTACTTATTTGAATTGATTGTGATTGTCCAATGAAAGTGATTACCGATCACGGGCCTTAGAGTATGAGTCGTTATAGGCTCTGAACCAAGTAAAATTTTGTCGTGTTAGCATTGTTTGTTTTCCTTTTCTATCTTTATTCCGCTGTGTGTGTCTCTCTGAGTTTTAAATGAACGTGAAAGCTATGAGCACTATTCACCCTCCTTCTAGCGCTTTTGATCCTACAACACGTTCTCTCGTTCGTCTCACGAACTCACGACTTGAAGAAGAAACAACCTCGGTTGTACTAGCGACCCCTCAAGGATGTTTCAGCCAAAAGGAAGAAGAGGAGGAAGACTAAGATGATAAGTCTCAT
>JBBMJZ010384162.1:0-15607 GCA_037833815.1 Zingiber zerumbet
CATTTCTTATAAATATTATAGTAACGGTGATTATGTCCATTCTAAGTGTCTTTTATATCTATAGGAGGTAAATTATAAAGTTAATTTATAGCAACTAGTATAGTATAGTCGTTCTCGGGTTATGGTATAGTAGAAGGATGTCAAGTTATAGTATAGTCAATTTATTTTTTATATATACTAATAAATATTATATTGTAATAGATATGAGATTGTAATTACATAAGTTGTTATAATAAATTAAAATATATATATAATTTTAGTAAAATGTGAGAGTGCGCCCTATTGATAAATAAAAGGGAGGAATATATTTAATCCTTTTTTTTATCCAGTAGTATTTTGTCTTCTATATTTTAAAAATAACATTTAACCCTTTTTTACCAAAGTTAAATATAAAAAAATAGAAAAAATAATTATGTCCTTATCTTTTTTATTTTTTAATAATTTTAAGAAAAAAAAATTATATTAAATTTATTGATAATTTACATTCACTTCTACTTTTTTATTAATATCTAAATTAATTCTAGACCATTTAAGACTCTAATTAATATTTTCAATATATGTATAAATGTAAGTAGTTTAAAATATATATTTTTGTCATTCTGACAGTTGTCCAATCTTCGAATGTAATGTATAATAATTTTTTTTTTCATATCCCCTAAATTTATAAATTTCTTTTCTTATGCGAAGATAAATTTTCTTCTTCTTCTTCAAGCTCTTTTACTTTCTCATGCATGCGAGCGAGCATCACATCTTATTTTATCACTGACTTGACCGTCAAAGAGGATAACACCAACAATACCAACCCTACGAGCTTTGCTTTGCAGGACACTGAAATTGAATGTACCAACAAACTGACATAAACCACATATCCGAGTGAATGACGAAGGGCACTATCATTGGATGCTTCTATATTATTTTTTGTCTTTTTACATATTTTTCTCCCTATATACATCAACGATTTAACTAATCAATAATTAAAGAGTCGTACTCTAAAGACATGAAATTATTTTCCACATCAATTTAATATATATATATATTAAAATTTTTTAAAAAATATCAAAAAGCAGGGGCATAATTATCTTTTACCATTTTTTTTTCATATTTCACTTGGGTAAAAAAGAGTTAAATGTTATTTTTAAAATACAAGGGACCAAATGCTCCTAGATAGAAAATAGAGGGGGTTAAAGTTATTTTTCCAAAATAAAAAATGAGCATTCGTTTCAAGTTTTCCCCAATTCTTTATTTTATTTTTGGCGGTTCATCCCTCGTCGTCCGCCGCTGTCGCCGTTTCCGGCGGCCGTGCGTCGCTTCTCCGCCATCCAATTTTAAGCAAGCCATCGAATTGCCATGGCGGACAAGAGGATCGGAGTTAAGAGAAGGCAAACGCAAAGGCCGCGGAAGGAGGCGCAGCGGAAGGAGAGGGTACGTCCTGCCTCCATAAGGAAGGCTGCTCTCCCTTTTCTCTTTTTCTTCTCTATGTTCCCTCTCCGGCCATGCCCGGCGCCGCTGAATCTCTCGGCTTCTTTGCCTTCTACAAGACCGCCATATGCGAATGCTTCCTCATCGCGTTCCTCCTCTACAACGCTGCCTTAGCCTACCTCGCCACCCGATTCGCTCGCTTCTGCAACTTGCCGCCGCCCTGTCTCCTCTGCTCCCGGCTGGACAACCTCCTCGGCGGCGGCGAACGGAACGGCTTCTATAAGCGTCTATTCTGCCATGCACACAAGGTGGAGATCTCCTCCATGGTCTACTGCCACGACCACAAGAAGCTCGCCGACCTCCGCGATATGTGCCACGCCTGCCTCCTCTCCTCCACCACCGTCTCCTCCACCGGCCACGAGACCTACACTCTCCTCGGGAGAAATCTCACGCTGAAACAAGATGACCACAACGACGTTGGAGACGGCGGCATTTCCAACCACGCTCCGCCGTCATCGAACCACAAACTCCGACCAACTCCCGCCGGCACGAGCGTGTGCTCATGTTGCTCCGGCACATTCCAGCGTCCGCCGCCGAAGAAGCAACCGAAAAGAGCCGTCGAACCGTACGACGAGCCGAAGCAGCCCTCCGACTCTGACTCGGAGGCGTCGCTCTCGGAGAACTGCGACGGATATCCTCTGTCTCGTGCGACCAAAGCCGCGAAGGAGAAATCCAGGTGGCGGCGCCGACTGCCACCAAGCATGCCCTTCAGCTACCGGACCTCGCCTAAAATAGCATCGACGGAGAAAGTGCCCGAGAAACTGATCCATCCTTGCACGCCCGGCGGCGCGATGAAGTTAAACGGCGAAGTCAAGAACAATCCTGAACAAGTCCATCGATCCATCGAATCATGTAAAATCTTTGGGCCTTCGTTTAATTCCATGATTTGCAAACGATTCTTGCTTGTTTTTGATTGAACGGCTTGTTCTTGATCCAGCCGTCCGGGGCAATAGCTTAAAGAAGGCGATAGGGAACAGGGGATTCATTCTCTCCCCGCGCTTCTCCGAGGTCGTCGCCGGCAAGGAGTCTTCCCGCTCGCAGGAGGATCTAAAGCAGCGCCTCTCCCGGGCGCTCGACTCGCTGTGGAGCAACGAAGCCACTGCTAGTCCGAGAATCGACGACCTGAAGTCCAGCGACGCTTCGGCGGCCGCGTTGCAGAACCTCGCCAACCGGCTCTCCATCAGCCGATGCAACTCGAGCATGGACTGCGCCGCCATCGTGTCCGACGTCGAGGGCGAGACCTCCATCGCCCGGCTGAAGCAGCAGGTGGAGATGGACAGGAAGTCCATCAGCGCGCTCTGCAAGGAGCTCGAGGAGGAGCGGAGCGCGTCGACGGTGGCGGTGAACGAGGCGATGGCGATGATCACGCGCCTGCAGGAGGAGAAGGCGGCGATGCAAATGGAGGCCTCGCAGTACCTCCGCCTGCTCGAAGAGCAGGCCGAGTACGACCAGGAGGCCATAGAGAAGCTCAACGAGCTGCTCGACGAGCGCGAGAAGGAATGCCTCGAGATGGAAGCCGAGCTCGAAACCTTCCGAAGAGAATCCTCCTCCTCCACCGCCGCCGTCAGGCTTTGCGGCGCCGCCTGCGGCGCTAAGGATCTGCTACTGAACCTCGAGCAGGAGAAGTTTCAGGTGTCCGATAGCTTAAAGAAGCTCCAAAACAAACTCGCTCTGTTTTCCGCCAAGCAGCAGCCGCCGCGGCCGCTTCCATTGGCCGGCGAGGAGACCGGAGAAGAAGATCCAGAGATCGGCAGCTTGAAGGACGAGGTGTCGGGATTGACCGAGAGGATGGAGGCGATCGAAGAAGATCGGGAGTTCCTCCGGCAGGCCCTCGCCGCGCTGCGGCATGGAGCCGAGGGAATGCAGCTGGTGCAGGAGATCGCGTGGCAATTGAAAGGGTTACGCAGAGAATTAAAAGAAGGGATTATGGCTAATTAATACGCCTTATCAATTGAATTGATGATTAATGTGGCCATTTATCGACTAATGTTTTTAAGTTTTGTAGTAGAGACATCAAGAGGAGTGTTAGAAGTTTGTGTCATCAATCTTGTTATAGTAATACATGCTAACTTTGTGCTATCTCTATTCCACTTTGTGCTATTATCGCAAAGGGACATGCACAGTTAAGAAATCTTAACAAAAATATAAGAGAGACATAAATTCATAGTTCACCATTTTAATTCTTGTAGTCCCATCCTATCATATTTTTAAATATCAGAGATAGATACATAAATTTAGAGATAGACACATAAATTAATAGTTCATCATTTTAATGCTTATAGTCTCGTCCCATCATATTATGTGTCTATCCTTAGCATTTTCTTAAGATTATTTCTCTGTGCATATTATTTTTCTATAGCAAAACTTCACTCGTGCATTTTTCTTTGGCATAAGAGGAGGCACATTCATAGTTAGTCAATTCAACGAGTTTTCTGCCAGGATTTACACTAACATTATTATCCAAACATCATAGTAAATTTTTGGAACTAACTTGCTGCAGCAGCCCAAATCACAATTCACTGATCCTACGCAGTAAGAGAGATTCAATGGGAAGGTTTCGAAAATAAACACTTTGTTTTACAATATCATATTAACTTTCTCAATTGGGGGAAAAGAAATATTTAAACAGAACTAACAGTTAGAGCTAAGAAGGCACAGGGGCTTCAATGTCCTGAAGCCTAAGGGTGACGGCCCTCTTGTGAGCCTCTAGTCCTTCAACTTCAGCCATAGTGGCTACATAGGGTCCAAGCTTTCTGAGTCCTTCCTCAGTTAAGGATTGCACAGTTATGTATTTGAGAAATGAGTTTAATGATACACCACTGTACATTCTTGCGTACCCATAAGTTGGAAGGACATGGTTGGTTCCGCTTGCATAGTCGCCAACACTTTCGGGTGTCCACTGTCCTAAAAAGACTGAACCTGTAATGACCCACAAGAACTTCAGGTGTAAATTTATCGTGTTGAACATAACCAAGAGTAAATCGATCTCTTTAACAAGAGGAATTCTTAACGATATGGAAGAACGAGGTGATGATTGGAGAAAGAACAATTTCATGCTGTAGTAATAATACGAACCCAACCATTTACCTGCATTCTCAATCAAGCCCTCCCACCTTTCGGCATCCTTGACATTGATGATCAAATGCTCAGGAGCGTACATGTTTGAGAAGGAAATTGCCTGCCAAAATGACATCCTAAACTTCAATTGTACTGAAATTAGGCCCAGATGCAACCGAAACAATGCAGAAGGTAAATTTTGATGTCAATAAGAAATAAATTTAGTTTCCAAAGTATTAAGGGTTGCTTGAGCAAATTACAAGTATCAATCAATAACCAACCTCAACCATGTCTCTGGCAAATACAACAAAGCTATGACTAAGTGCTTTTGAAGCAAATTCTCCCCTAGGAAGGCTATCACATTGTTTGCTCACTTCAGCTAAAATTGCATCAACATTGACACCATCTCCAGCAATGACAAGAACTACCTGACTGTCAGGGCCATGTTCTGCCTGTAAAATTAGCGATTTTATAAAAGAAGAGCACCAAACCCATGGAACAACTATGTTTATAGCAATTTGAAAGGTTTCATTGTGGATTTTTATCAAGTCTTCAGGTAATAAATTCCAGCTACTGAAAATTACAACAAAAAACATTAATAACACACACACAATAGAACTGAAGACTCTGCACCTGAGAGAGTAGATCTGCAGCTATGTGAACTGGATTGGCATGTCTGTCGGCGATGACCAGCACCTCTGAAGGGCCAGCAGGCATATCAATGGAAACCATGGCTTCACTATTCTGCAAATCAGCCAAAGTATTCACCAAGGATCATTCTCTTTGTGATCAACAAATGAACAGCTATGAGGATTGAACAGAAATTTAACTACTGTAGAAATATATCTTTTACAATATCTATGAGAGGATATCCATACCAAGCGAACACCTAACTAGGAATAAAAAAAATGTAGCCACCATACTGGCAAGGTTTATCGGAATTAGGGAGAAGTAAATAAATAACACAAATTGATAGGTCAAAGCAGATTTATCTTTTTAAGTGTCAGAAAATTGATGGTAGATGATTTGAGTATTACTTGGGCAATGATGTAGTTGTTTCCAATCCAATCCTGGGTCAAATTTTAGCAGCACGAAAATGATATTTGCATTCACTATTTAGAGGCTATCAATGTCACAACTTTTTAAGTTAAGAAAATAAACATTATTATAGTTCCCACCAGCTATGAAACTTTCTTGATAAAATTGGGTTACCGTATTTCTGTTAATCACTTTTCCAGGAATAATAGTACCTGAGATACAGGATTCAATTTTATTCTTAAGAAAGGGATTTAGCTGGATGATTGTTCCTACTGAATCTTATCTGACCTATAGCTTCAGGTTTCTGATTCACTGCAAAGGGAAAAGAGCCACTTGTTTACAGAAGACCCAACTAATATGTCATTTCATTCGTGAAAGATCCAGAAAGGAATGGCCATATTATCTGTTACATTTTGATCTTCTTAATCGACATACTATCTTCTTCCAAAAATCACCACAAAACAAGCTAACTAATACTAATAATAATAAATAAAACTAGCCATCTACAGCTTTGATTTGGTCACTACATTTCCAGTGCCTCGTGACAAGGAAAAAAAAATCATTAGTGCATAGGACTAAAACAAGGTAAGTAAATGTGATCAAATGATAAGAGCAATATATTCAGAGGAATGTGATACTGCAAAATTAGAATCATACTTGAAGAATCATTTTTGCAGCAGTAACATATTGATTTCCTGGCCCAAAAATTTTTTCAACCTGAAAAAAAGCAATTAAAACATGGACATAAAAGCAAGTCCAATCAATATTACATAATGCTCGACCAAATGAAGAAGAGTATCAATTAAAAGTTTGACAGAAAACAAAGACTGAGTTAGCACCACAAGAGAAAATCTTATATAGGTGGATATTTGTTCATGTATGATATGTAGGATTGACACAATGGCTAGAAAAGGGGGTGGTGAATAGCCAACATCTGAAATATACAAATCAAAATATTGAGGGCAAAGCTTAATTAAATTTTAGCTGTTCAATGGAAATAAAATAAGCACCATTAACTCCGTTGGTTTAGAACCCCTACATTCCAAATATTTTTGTACTAACTAAATGAGAGATTCAAATATAGAATGCAGAGGGGAAATTTGTACACAATGCTCAGGCAACAAAATCCACCATAACATAGTATCATATTCATGTAACAACGCTCATATTGATGACATATATATATATATATATAATTGAAGCATGAGAATAATAGTTTGTGCCGACCCACCTAATGGGATAAGGCCTGATTGTTGTTGTATGAGAATAATAGTTTGTGGTCAAGATTGCAAAAATGGTGATTTTGTATGCAAGACAACTCTACTGTAAGAAACTTCATAAAAGTAGAAGCCAAGTTAGTGCTAGTGTTCTTAGTTCCTATTCTTTCTAGCCAAGACGATAAAGAGATACCACCTCAAAATCAAGTTACATATACAAAGCACAAAATTACAATCCAGATAAAGCAAAGACAGAAGAAACTTGAAATTCCTGCCAAACAACAAGAGATGCTGGAAACTATCTAACATCTTGATTGGGAATAAAAGTTCATTGTCAGCAATTGTAGTAGTTCACTGGTGAGGGTTTGCAATCAACATATTTGATGCTTCTAAGGATTACCTTTGGGCAAGATGATGTTCCCCAAGCCATTGCTGAGATCGCCTAAGATAGAATGCATAGATAACATTATGAGAAAAGACTTGCTGGGGAAAAAAATATATGAAAGGTGTTAGAAATCCACTAACCTGAGCTCCCCCAGCTCTTAGAATGTGGGTGACGCCAGCTTTCTTTGCACAATATAATACTTCCTGTTGTCACATAATCATGTTAAAACCTATGTCTTAACATGGAGATCCAGTGAGGGTATAGTGATGACAGATTATTTTTTAAGGCTACCTTGCAAATACTACCATCACGACCAGGCGGAGTTGCCAGAACAATGGTTTTGCACCCGGCAATCTGTGCAGGCTGGAATAAATTGAAAGTTAAATCAGATCCTTTTGCCTAGATGTGTCAAAATTCACTATAACTACAACATTGGATATTGTAAACAAGGATGCTATACCACTGAGAGCATCAAAGCAGTTGAGGGTAAGACTGCAGTACCCCCTGGAACATAAAGGCCAACAGATGCAATGCACCGTGTTATTCTTTTACACCTCACCCCCTATGCATGTTCATTCTATGAATTCAGTCATAAGTACAAGAAAAATAAACGAGAGAAAGAAGGCTAGTGCCTTATTCTTACTTTCATATTCTCAATCTCCTTCTCAGGAATCCTTTGAGCAGCATGAAATGCGTAAATATTGTCATAGGCCACATCAAACGCTTCTCTTACTGCAGGATCAAGCTTAACAATGACAGAAAAATAAACTTTTATACAATTGATTGAAAGAGAAGTATTTTTTTCCCAAAGAACACAAGTTATGTCTGAATGATCAAAATTATTGAGCTGCATAAAAAATCTGTGGAGGACGTGATTCCTGATGACACATTTAGATACTCGATAGAATATAGACAAATAATTACAGAGAAAATTATGTTAAGGACTCTAAAAACCTAAAACTCTGATGCAAAATAAGAATTACAATCCAGAATTGGATTGAAAAAAGCAGTGTGGTACAGGAGAATTAAATGAGAGATACCTGTCTTAAAGAATGTCAAGTGCACACTTAGAATTGCATATTTAACAATTTAAGCTTAGGGACACTTAACCAAGAATGTCAAGTGCACACTTCAGTAGAATTACATATTTAACAATTTGTGTTTGAGGTAAAATTACTCATTTCAAAATTTAATCATGATGAAATTAAATTGTTGATTGTTATATCAACACTAAAGAGAACAGAATTGGACCTAGAGGTTTTAGGGAAAATTATATCAGAAATAAACAAATACTCAAAGCAGCCTACCTCGGGATCTGGAAGATCAGAAACAAGCTCAACAATTTTATCAAGTACAACTTTGTCAAATCTTGCAGTATAACTGCATAAAAAGTGTCATGGAACCTTTAACATTATATTTGTGATATCAATATTATTTGAGGCAGAAATATAACAGATAAAGAGCAAGTTGGTAAGTTACTGACTCTATTACAGAAGCATCTCCTCTGCATCGTACATCATCCACAATTGGTTCAACCTAAACATAAAGATCAAAATATAGCAAACTAATCAGGCACTCACTGCAAAGAAAATTGTTAATTGACAGAACGCCAAACTTACTACGCTGAAAATCGATGAAAAATCAATACGTGGACGAGCTTTGAGAGATTTAACCTCGTTGTGTGCAAGATCAGAAAGCTTATAAGATTTCATCGCACACTTAGTAATTGTAACTTTAAATCCTGCATGATAATCATGGTCTTTCAAATATCAGACCACATTGCACAACTTTTAAACAGATAAGACAATGCATTATAAGCATACCTATTTAAGCTTTCACTTTATTCACCGAAATCAGGAAAAAGTTAAATCATCTATGTTCCAAACAAGATTTGAGGCATTCAAACACATTTTATAAAACACAAGAAATATGGATGCCCTAATATGTGGATTAAATTATGAACTCCCAGATGCCAAGTGAATTCTTGTGCTAATAATGAGCTTGACTGAACAGGGGGCGAATACCTTTTGGCAAAGAGCAAAGGTTATACTTCAAGTAGCTAAGAGAAGGTTGCAGGAACTGGTGAAGGATAGGAGTTCCAAGAAATTGATTATTCCTTGACAAAGATAAAATTTTACTCTCCATTAGACACCTTTGTCCTGCAAATGAAGATCAAAAACAATATAGAATATAACTATACAACTAAACTCTGAAAGTCAGAGTAATTTTATGCGAACGTGAACCTTAATTATATTAGTTGTAGTTACAAACTACAACTTTAGTTGGACATATAAACAGTCAATTAACAGAAGATATGAAGAATACAAAATTGAAACTGCTTGCTCGATTTTCTTAGTTGAGAATAGAGAACAGCCTTTGTGTTCTTTGACATCGTTTGAAGATATGTGAGGCAGGAATCAGAAATTTAGTTTTTAAAGTGCTGAAGGGCTATAGAAACTTAGGCACAAACACCTCAAGCCATGTCAGGCTCGGCTTGGTTCGCAGGTTGGTCTGGAAGCAGTGGCTTGGCCAACCAAGACAACATGGTGTGGGTTGGGTACAGCACGGACTAGCCCGCATATTGAAAAATATTTTTAAAAAAACACACAATAAATAAATTTAAAATTTAAAATAAAAAACACATTTAAATTTATAAAAAGATTTAAATCAGTTGAATTTAACCTGGCAAGTCTAGAGGTTCAAATTTCGAATTGAATATTAGTATAAATATTCTAGTCTCACTTAGAGGTCAATGAAGGAATAACATCCATGTAATCATCCCAGTAAAAAATATGGATGATGCAAGCCGAGTCAATGAATCATTCGAGAAACAAGCATTAACCAACTAATATATAAGCGAAAAGGAAGCAATGTACCTAATTTGTGATCTTTTCGAGATGAATTTGAGGTGGGGAGTGGTAGCACAGCAAACTCCAGATATATAAAGAAAATTTGAGGGTGAAAGATAGGAAGTTCAAGTTTTGAATTGAATATTAGTATAAATATTCTAGTCTCGCGGAGAGGTCAATGACGGAATATCATCTACGTAATTATCCCAGAACCTGCATATTTCAGAGGAGCTCATAGTTATAAAAAATGGATGATGCAAACCGAGTCAATGAAACAATTGAGAAAAAAACATTGATCAACCAATATATATGCGAGAAGGAGGTAATGTAGCCGTTCTGTGATCTTCTCCAGCTGAATTTGAGGTAGGGACTGGTAGCGCAGCAGGCTCCGGATACGTAACAAAATTTGAGAGGGTGCGGTGCAAAAGAGGGGAGTCCGGGGAGAACTTGAGATATATCCGAAACTTTGCTGGTTTGAGATCACAAAAGGATAGATGCCTAGCAGAGGAGCCTGGGAAGGCTAGGGTTTCGGGGAGACGGGACGACCGAGCGGACGATAAAACGGAGGCAGAGATCGCTATTCACAGGAAAAGGAGTGATAGAACTGAAGGTTTTGAAGGGGCCGAGCAGAAGAGGAGAGGGTACCGAGCGGAGAGAGAAGGAGGAGGAGGCCGAGATCACAACCCACGGGAAGGGGGCAGCGGTCAGACCAGGAGGGTTCCGTGCGGGTGCCGGTCTCTGTTCGTCGAAGGAAGACGAGGGCTTACTGGCTTAGTGCGGCGTGCGGCCGTGCGGCTAAGTCCGAGCCAAGTCTTGTAGGGATAAGAAGAGTGCGAGAAAACAAGGATAGAAGGCGATTTTAAGCCAATCAATAGACCCTTGAATAAACATGTTCAAGTAATGTAAGTAGCGAAATTGTTATAATTGTGCATTTGGCTCGTCTCGTGTGTTTGTCTCACTAGGTTAATTTAATCTGATCAAAGTGACTGCCACGACTAAGCATGGACCAAACCAATTCACAGTTTCTGATAGATTTTTTGGTTTAATTTCTATTTGTTTGGGCCTTGGGGTTTGGTGTAGTAGTAAGATATTTAACGATTCAATCCATAGTTATGATAAATTTATATAAAAAAAAAAGCAAATAAGACGTGCAAATACTAAGCTTCTTAGCCGCATGTCTCGGTGCTTTCCATTTATTCTGGTGGACAGTGAAATTTTTTTTTAGGCCGGATTGATCATCCCAGATTAATCAATATGACTAACTAAATTCAAAAAATATATATAATATTTGAATTCTATTCCAAACCTTGATTTGATTCGAGTAAAATTGAACTATAGTTTAAAATGATTTACTGAGTTCCGTTCAAATTTTCAGATGTTAATTTGAACATATGTAAATTAAAAGTATATAAAAATAATCAGACTTCAACTCAAATTTTACTCGTAAACAACTAGTGAACAATTAAAAAAAATATTATAAATTTAAATTCAGTTAAAACAATTATCAAAAATATTCGAATACAGCTCAAATTTTATAATTTTAAATTCGAATTAAATATTTTTATGAGCAGACTTGAAAAACTCACGAACTCGATTCATCTGCACCCCTTTTTTTTGTTCATTTTGTTTAATACGCGCATCACTCTCCCACAACTCAACGCACTGCTTCCACAAGGACCACAACACAATACAATACTAAACTACCCCCCTCCTCATAGCAAATAAATAGTTTTATTGAGTGTGTAACAGCACTACTTTGTGGGGTTAGTGGGGCAGCTGATTGGAAGGGTCATGCAAATTGAAATGAATCAAACAGATCGAACAATCTAGCCAGTGAGATATATTCAATACGCATCAATGCGCGTCTAGTCTTAGAGGTAGGAAGGTAGGTGGCTAGCAATCACTAGTGATATTATTAATGTCAAATACTATGCGAGCTAGGCTTGCCACGACGTTAGCGTCACTCTCCGTGGGTAGATTATTTATATCTTCATATATTTATTTAGCACCATTCTATGATAATCTTTCTTATCCTCAATCTATCCTTTTCTTAACCACTTTTATTAGTTCGCCTTATTGCATGTGTTCAACATTTTACATATAATTGTCTCATTTTATCCAACAACTTAATACAAGTAAATACATCTATCAAAGATGTGTCGTATGAGTAGAGATGGGCGACTCATAATCCATCTAATACGGACACATCAAATATAAATATACATATGAGCGATTCACAACCTACTTAAGTATGATGCATTGTATATAAGAGTGAACGACCCGCAATTCACTCCTAATGAAATGCATTGTATATATGCATCTATATATACATAAATTGGGTGAATAATCAGCAATTCATGTTGTTTATTCTAAATGCATGAATTAAAACGAATTAAACGGTAAATGTTTACAGCGATCTCCCGCAGATCTGCAATAAGGGATGGCAAGACTCGTTGTCGGAAGAACGATCACAGGATCGGAAAGCTCTCCGTAATTCCACGAATCAAATCTCACCGCCTCAGATGTTCTCCTTCCTCTCTCTGTGTCTCTTTCCACAGTCGTGTGAAAAGTTCTTCACCTTTTGAATGATCCTTGGACGCACCCCTTATAAAGGGAAATAACCCTGGGATATAATGGACTTTTCCATTAAGAGTAGTGGGGAACGTGAGCATTTTCCCACATTCCCATTTCCTACAATTCAGCCGAGGAGATGTATCGTATGTCTCACATAAAAATATATTATGCATATATATCATGGGGTGAATGTCCCATAATCCACCCAATACTAAATATATCATGCATATATATGGTGAACGATCCATAATCCACTTAAAAAATGTCTCACATAAAAATAGGATGAAGCCGAATCCATCTTGTGAGGTGTCTCACCTAAGAATAAGTTGAACTACACGTAATCCATCCAGTGAGAAAATTCATCTCAATTTGTTCGAAGCCCATGAACACACAAAAGACTTAAAAGTCACATTTAAAGCGTGGAGCGACTGCTCTATATTTATATGGAGTTGCTTTAATTATTCATCTATCATAAATATTTTATCTCTTTAGAACCAAAGTTCTATGAAACAAAAGTTCCACTCATTTCATTATTAATTTACTCAAGAAGTTGCATACTTTGTACTAGCACTGAACCGAAGTTCAAGACTACAAAAAAATCATACAACTTTCTCTCTTTTAAGCAAAACCGAAGCTCAAATAAGTGCTACATTTATTATCTTGACAATTTAATGTCAATGCATCTCTTTCAAAGAAGTCCAAAACTCTAAATATAATTATTGTATCTACTATTTTATTAAGTAATACTAGAGTAACTCCTAAAGTATGAAGTTAAACTATTGATATAACTAATTTCTTACTTTATTAATTAACATAATTAATTATGCAATCCAATTTATTATGGATTTCAAATAAGAACAAACAAGATAAAAATCAACTAAGAATAAAAGGACAAGCAACTATTGATAAATGATTCAAAATTAGCACTTAAGTTAGTGGATTGATGAGGTGGCAATGAGTGGTAGTAGTAGTAGTGGGGTAGAGTAGTTGAGTTAGTGGGGTGAATTGTGGAGTTAGTGAGTTGTAATGAGTTATGTAGGTATCTTATAAATAGACTACATGTTTTATGATTTAAGTGAAGCGTGAAAGATTATTGTGTTCCACTTGTCCATCTTGTCCTCTTTTCCTCCTCCCAATTTTCTCTAACAGTGGTATTAGAGCCAAGTTTGACGTGCCATAATTTGCTCGCAATGGCAATCAACGGAGTTTCTCAACCCCTCATCCCCATTTGCAAAGGAGAGTGCTACAAATTTTGGAGTATCAAAATGAAGACTCTATTTAGATCTCAAGATCTTTGGTATTTAGTAGAGAAAAGCTTTGACGACGAGGATACCGATAAAGGTCGATTGAAGAAGAACAAAAAGAAAGATTCGAAGACACTGTTCATTCTTCAACAAGCAGTACATGAGACCATTTTCTCAAGAATTGTAACCGCCTCATTTTCCAAAGAAGTATGGGAAATATTGCAGAAAGAATTCCAAGGCTCCTCCAAGGTGATAGCAGTGAAACTCCAAACTCTTAGAAGTGAGTTTGAGGCCTTGCTTATGAAGGGCAATGAAACTTTACAAGATTTTGTATCTAGAGTAATTTCGATTATAAGTCAAATGAGATCTTATGAAGAAAAGATAACTGATGCAATTATTGTTTCGAAAGTTTTGCAAAGTTTGATTCCTATGATTACATAGTAATTGCGATTGCAAAAGTCCTTTCAATTTTATCTTTTGATGAACTAATGAGTTCTTTGCAAGCTAATGAGGCAAGGCGAAATAGATCCGTTGAGAAGAATGAAGAAAAGACATTTCAAGTTTCTCAAGTGAAGGGGGGATAGAAAAAAGGAAGACTTCACTGGCAGAGGTCGTGGAAGAGGAGGTTTTCGTGGTAGAGGACATGGTAGAGAAAGAAACTATTTTAATGGACAAGAGAGGCAATTTAACGGAGATCAAAAATGAAATAAAAATTCCATTCGGTGGTATGGTTGCAAAAGATGTGGGCATATAAAGGCAAATTGCAGAAATGACTTACAAGCAAACTACGTGAAAGAAGAAAACGAGGGAAGTTATTTATGGTTCATTCTCATTCTAACGAAGTTCAAAACGATATTTGGTTTTTGGATAGTGGATGTTCAAATCACATGACTGACAATAAGTCATTATTTAAAGAGCTTGACGAATCACATAATATGCTAGTAAGACTTGGAGATAATAAGCAGATACAAGTCGAAGATAAAGGCACAATTGCAGTGGAGACTAGCGATGGTAAAGTTAAATTGCTTTACAATGTCTATTTTGTTTCTAGTTTGACACATAGTTTGTTAAGTGTTGGGCAATTGATGATGGGTGGCTATGCTATTGTATTTGATAATGGAGCTTGTGTTATTTCTAACAAAGATTCTGGAAAGTCTATTGTTAGCGTGCAAATGACAGAAAATAAGATGTTTCCATTGAAGATTTCATATGTGGGAAACCAGACTTTTATTGCTAGCGAAGATAATGAATCCAAGATGTGGCACTTCAGATATGGACATCTTAACATCAAAGGCATGCAACTTTTAAATAAGAAAGGTATGGTTTTTGGACTACCTCAAATTAGTTCTCTTGGTTTATGCAAAGAATGTATTTATGGAAAACAAACAAGGTTAGTCTTTTCCAAGTGGACAATCATGGAGAGCTTCAGAATGCCTTGAGCTAATTCATGCTGATTTATGTGGTCCTATGAGAGCTACATCGTTTGGTGAGAGTAAATATTTTTAGTGTTTACTGACAATTTTAGTCAGATGAGTTGGGTATATTTTCTAATAGACAAATCAGAGACTTTTGAAAATTTTAGAAAATTCAAGACGCTTGTGGAAAATTAGAATGATACTTTTTTAAAGACGCTTCGTACAGATCGAGGAGGTGAGTTCTTATCTAAAGAATTTAGTAAATTTTGTGAAGAACATGGTATTTACAAGGAATTAACAACGCTTATACACCAGAGTAAAATGGTGTCGCCGAACAGAAAAATCGAAC
>JBBMJZ010384181.1:0-15604 GCA_037833815.1 Zingiber zerumbet
AAAGTTGGGTACCTAACCATTGTTTAATTAATGTTATTGGACCCAAAAGTTTGGGTACAAAAACATTTATTTTTTGTATTTAAATAGGCACAAGTCAAGGAGGAGCACTCAGATGATTGGTTCATGGAAACAAGTGCTCGAGGCATATGACCGAGGATGCAAGGAAATTCATATCCATCAAGTTCAAGGATAAGGGAAATGTGATTATAGTAAGGATCTTAACCTAACAACATAGGTAACATCAAGTTTTCTCAAATTTTCTCAATAAAAGAGCTTTATTAGTAGAGGGAATGAAGTTTAATTTATTAAGTGTGAGTCCATTATATGATATCATACAAAGTTAGCTTCGCTAAGCAAAATGCTTGGCAAAACACAATGAGCTAGGTACCATCATGTTAGTAGGACATAAGAAGGACAACATCTATAATATCAATTTTTCTTGCATTACTAACGTTTCTACTATCTCATATTCTCATGTCGTGAGAATAAGAAGGTTGATTGTGGCCATGGTTTTAAACAGCGCGCTATTGCACACTAAAATCAGCGAACGCCACATAGTGTTCGCTGATTAGCGATTGTCCCGAATAGTCTACACTATTTGAGACAATAGTGTCGATAGCGCGCGATAGCGTGCCGCTATCTTACTTAGCGGCCCATAGCGTGCGATAGCTTGGACTCTTAAGTCCCAAGCTTCGAGCAACTAGGGCAAAGGCAGAGGCGAGGGGCGGCAAAACTAGGACAAAGGTAGAGGCGAGGGGCGGCGAAACTAGGGCAAAGACAGAGGCGAGGGAAGGCAAGCGGCGAGGGACGGCAAGGGGCGAGACCGATGAGCGACGAGCGGCGAGGGGCGGCGACGGGAGGTGAGGTTTTCTTCTTCCTTTTCGTTTTCTTCGATTACTTTTTGTTCGATTAATTTATTCGGTGAAGTTTTTATAATCAACCCTCAACAGTGTTTTTTCCTTTCGATTTAGTTTTTCTTTAGTTTTTAAATTTTTATAATCAAACAGTCAATTAATTAATTATTCTGATTTTTTTTTTGTTTTGTTTTTCTAATATTTTGATTGTATATTTGGAATTTGTAGTATCTACAAATTTGTCAAAAAATAAAAAAGATATTGATTGAAAGTATTGTTATCAAAAGGATGGGGGAAAATTTGTTCGGTGCAAATTTTGTCACCATATATCGATGGATGATACTGATTATTTTTAGATTATGTTGTTTTAATTATAAGACTTTGTAAATTGTTGTTTTGGTTATGTTGTTTTGGTTATAAGACTTTTTAAATTGTTGTTCTTGGATATTTTATTATTTTGGCATGTAATGAATTATTAAGATTAATTATAGGTTATGTTATTTTTATTTTACTTATATAAGTATATTTTATTGTTTAAATTTAAAAATTGACATGCACGAAAAGCTTGCGCTATACGTTTCACTATTTACGCTACGCGATGACAAGACAAAAATGCTATGAACCAATGCTACGCGATTTAAAACATTGGTTGTGGCATAGGATGTTGGCACACACCAACATGAAACAAATTGAAAAAGTGGACAAGGTGGAGATGGTAAAGGGGCTTGCCTAAGATTTGGTACAACAAGGACAATTGTACAATGCATGCCAAAAAGCAAACAAAGGTCACTCACAAAGGTATAAATATAGCTAAGACATCTTTACCTCTTAAACTTATTCACATGGACTTGTTTGATAGTCATAATACTACCTCATACAATGGAAACAAATATTGTTTTATGATTGTAGATGACTATACTAGATACACTTGAGTGTCCATTCAAAATGTCATCAAATATAGAGATAAATGAAGAACCCAAGTATCAAAATATTAATAACAAAGACAATTTGTGGGGAAAAAAAACATTTTCTTCTCCATGTAGCTCTATTAAACTTGAGTCGATTCACATATTGTGATATAAAATAAATAATAAGCGGAAATAACATAAAGTCCACTTTGCTATCTCTGGGCTTTTATTGGTAAAAAAAGGTATTATTGCTCGAAAAAAAGGTGGGAGAAAATAATTGTTGAAGCAAACAGAAATTAAGAAAGTGTCGCTTGCTCCAAAGAAAATTGAAAAATGGTAGGAAGTTCTAATTAATATAAATGTTGTAAGTTTCAAACGTAAAGAGAGTAGCAGGAACTCAGCACAATTATAGTGGTCCTTCAGCAGGCCCTAACAAGTTAATATATGACTTCTCCTCACATCAACATTTGCAATGGAGATGACTGAAAAAAACCTTAAACCTTGAAGGAAAATGGCGTTCAGGGAAGACCCTATAACACATTGTAATTTAACTGATTTGTTCACAATTAAGTTTAACACATCTTGGAACTACGGTCGAGATAGTTTTGCTAAAGATGCAGAGATGATATTGAAACTTGTGTAGCAATTTCATGTTGACCTTAATGGCAGAAAATAGGATATGCATCAACGTTATACAATTATCAGATGGAGCAATAATACATAGGCGTTTGAGAGCTTACTTCGCGGGGTATGTTATTTCCACTTGTTTAATGTCTTTAGAAACAGACTTCAAAAATATCTCTGATGGCTTTACTCCCGATAACAGCCGCAACCCTAAACTGAAACAAATAACACCGCTCCATACTCCGCATACAATCTAAAAAAGGAAAAGAGAAAATCTATGGGATGCAACAGAGAACAAGCATTTTGTGGAATCGAGAAAGGGTACCTGTGTAATCTGCTCTTTAGGGTTCCAGCTGGAGCTTTTTCAAGACCAATCCATGCGCGATTCATCTGAAACGAAACAAAAAAGTAATGGTTAAAAAAGAGTATTTACCAAAGAAAGTAACTTGGAACCAAATGGGTAGTGTGGAGCAAGAACTGAACTTTATCGGCGATAAAATCGACGACGAACTCTGCTCTCTCCTGGGCAGAGCGGCCGCCATCAGAAGAGATCCTTTTCCAGAGATCCCGCAGTGTAGGCACTGGCTGCAACGAAGCGTCGGCGCCAGAGGCAGCCTCATTGGAGAGTCCGAAGCACCAATTCCTCCCCTTGACCGGGAAGACCACCAGTCGAGCTCTCATGATCCCAGATAATCACTACTCGGACCCACCAAGAATTCGAGATTCTGAATCCGGACTGTATCGAAGTGTAGCAAACCCTAGTGGAGCAGATCGCCGGGAACGGCGTGCAACGATCTGTCGGCGTAAGGGAAGGCGGCGCGCTTCCGCTGTGGAGACCGGCCGGTTGGTTCGAGAGTCGGAGTCCGTATGATCCGACGGCTTTATACGGCTCAAGTAAAAGCAAAAATTTGCATCCAATACACAAAACTCTGCAGGCAGAAAAATTTTCAAATATATTTCTTTAATTACCTCTAATATTTTTAATATAAAAAAATAAAAATTAAGTATAATTCTTCTTAAATTCTTTATATTAAATTAGAATTTAATATATTTTTTATTAAATTAAGTACGATTTTCTACCTCAATTGGATAAAAAAATATATTAGATTTTCTTTAAATAGTATTCAATTGGATGGAAAATATACTAGATTTTTTTTAAATAGTGCTGAATTTAGGAGTAATTATATTAAGCAGGAAAAAGTCGTGCTCAATTTAATAGAAAATATATTCAATTCTAGTTTAAAATGCTGAATTTAATAGGAAATATACTCGTTTTTAAACTATTTGTACCTAAAAAATATGAAGGATAATTTTGATAGAAAATATTATAAAGTGCTAACTTTAGGATGAATTATATTCATTTTAGTATATTTTCTATCAAATAGAGTACGGTTCTTTTTCCACTTCAATTGGATGAAAAATATACTAGATTTTCTGTAAATGATACACAATTGTATGGAAAATATACTAAATTTTCTTTAAATGATGTTGAATTTAAAAAGAATTATATTAACAGGAAAAAAACATGTTCAATTTAATAAAAAAATATATTCAATTCTAGTATAAAATACTGAATTTAATAGGAATTATACTCGTTTTTAAATTTTTTTTTTACCTAAAAAATATAAGGGGTAATTAAATAATAATATTTATATGAAGGAGTTGAAATAAATAAAATTTTACATGAGAATAGAAATAAAATTTTTTTTATTTAAAACTGGATGTAAAATTAAAATTACGATGGGAGATTTTTTTTTAATTTATTGAAGGTTAAAACCTCAAATCAAATTTAGAAAATATCAAATGGTATAATAAAATAATACTATTTAATTTAAAAATTATAAGGAAATTATTTATTATTTGGAAATTCTCCCTGCCTGTTGTCAAAGCCGTCTTTTCCACTCTTTCTCCTGAGTACGCTGATCGATCTGCCGCCGTTTCTCCCAATTGCTGCTCTGGTGTTTGTCCAATCGCTCAGCGGCGATCTTTCACTCATTTTTTATTTACGAGGATAGCAGGAGTATGAGTCCATCCACATCCCAGCAGCTAACCCTTGGTTATGCTTCTCTCCTTGGAGGTAATTCTATGCACTCGATTCACCTCGATCTTTCGATGGCGTACTCCCTTGGTGATCATCTGAAGCTATTACTCAGTTGACTAGATGATCGTGTCTATTTGGGCTGAAAATTATGATTTTTGGCGATGTCGGCTTATTCGTCCTTGTCGATTTGGTCGTGCCAACTGATTTGTCATATAGTTTTTGTTTAGTTGGAATCTCTGATTCTTCCATCATCTCAAGCTGAAGTTTTCCTTATTGTTATTGTTTACGTCATGAGAATGTTTCTGGACTCTTTATCCGATCTCTCTTGACTTTTTAAATTCTGTTTGTTTGGTTGAGCAGGAAATTGCCAAGCCTGTTTATGAAACAATTTTTTTCCTCTTAGAAAATAGAAATATCGTGCATTTTTCGTGAAGCACTGTAATTTTTGTTGAGCGACAAAAATTCCCTGAAGAAAATTAAATTGTGTTGAAGATTATTGGAGCGGTCCTTGTTTGATTAATGAATATTCTTTGTTTGGTAGCTTAATTTTGTAGTTGGTGGAAAGGCTCATAGTATGTTAGCTTTGATTAGCAAGTTGTGGAAATGCCCATACCCTCAATACCTAGATGCACTAGAGTCTGTAAAGCTTGCGCTAATGTGCACCCCTTCTTTGCTTGCCTATCAGGATTACTTATTACTCATCTCATTGTAGGTCTCTGAACTATCAAACCAGCGATCATTCCATGCTCCTCATTGTAGAGTTCACCTTTCTGGAACTTTGATCCTTTTGATGCATTAGAGTTGCTCCATGTCATCCTTTGTCTCGCCTTCAAGTTCACCTTATTATGAGCCTCTGAGCTATAGAGCACAATCCAACCCACTCGACGACCACATCGAGTCATCCAATAGAACCAAAACAACTTGACTATATCGAGTGACCGAGCTCTCTAAGCTTCTATATGCACTTTGCCAAATATTTATATACATGATGCACATGTACACTGGTCAAATTAAATTTAAACCCTTTGTCAAATACATTAAAATACTTAATCAAACCTGGATTTTTGGAAGCATCTTGCACCAACAAAAGTTTATACAACAATAATGTCATATTCAACTCTTCAGTAAATCAAACACATTAACTCTACTCACTTTGTAGTGACCATGGCATTGTTTTTCTTGAAAGTGTATCCTCAGACTAATAGTTAGTACTTGCTGAATAAAAACTTGTCAGTTGCACTTCAATTGTTTTTTGCAGTTTTTTGTTCAATTAAAGCAACAAACTTACCAGGATCCTTTTTCTTCTGTTGCCTGTGATTCTATGTTGTAATTATAACCTTTAAGAATGGGATAAAGCAATCTGATGGTGGAGAGTAAAATAGTATATATAACACTCATCTTCTCTTAATGCCATGGTTATTATCAATTGAATGTAATTTAATTTTCAGTTGATTGTAGCAACAAGCAATTGATGGAGGAGAATTACATAGCATATGTACAATTCCTCTCCTCTCAGTGCCATGAGTTTAAATTATTTGAAAGAATTTTCACTTTCAACTAATTGTAGCACAATTTGGAGGAATCAAATGACAAATTCTGTGTTGCTATAACTCTTCAAATTCTCACCCAACACAATTGATGAATAAGTAGATGAGGAGAGGGAAAACCATTAGCTTCTTGCATTTCCTTTCCACTGCTTTTTTTGTTAGAAAGAAAAATTGGGCAGTTATAAGGAATATGGTATATGTTTTATATATTAGAAGTGTGGTGGTCTAAGAAACTACACTAGCTCTTAACTCCTTTACCCAGAAAGCATAAATAAAATAGATCTTAAAATAATTATGAATTGTTAAGGTCAGATTTAAACTCCATTGCATGTGAACAATGACTTGTTCATCCAAATATGACATCAGCAAAATTAGAGAAAATTGGAGAAAATTTTCTCTAGGGTTTTCCTTCATCTATTTTGGCAAAAAAAATTCTGTCATCTTATTTCTACTCATGTTTCCTTCCCTTGTAGGAAACAAGCATTTAGTTTATTTGCTTCTAGAAAATAATAGTCTTCTCCTCATCATTATCATTTCCACTCCCTATGACTATTGCAAAGAAGTAGACACTTTTTCACCCTCTTATTAGTTGCACCATTTTCTTATTAATTAGAAAAGACTTGAAAAGTGGAAGATGTTGACTCATTGCTAGGGGCGAGCAAGAAAAATGAAAAAACCATGCTAGATAAAGTTGGTGAAGTGACTGTTCCTTATCCTTAGAAATAACAACTAAAGGAAGATGTAATTTCGCCTAGTTGGGAGAGAAAAATACAAACTAAGAATTTGATTCCTAAAAGGTTTTACACTTTATAAAGGGTTATTTACACTTAATAAAGGATTATTTTAATGGATCATTTTATTTAGGAAAATTAGTTAATTAAGATAGTTTTCATTTGATAATTACCTTGCATAGAGAGTGTATTTATCCCAAATTTGATCGAGACCTTGAGGTAAAAGATTCCATTTTACCATGTGCTAGCGTTGGATCATCAAATAGATTGTAGGAGTTGGCAAAGAGACAATAATTTCTACATGTTAGGGTGTCTCCCACCATTCAGATTTTATTTTCTTTTTTGCAATTTTACCAATATTTTATTTGTGCTAAATATCGCTAGTGGTACGATCTGTCTTTATTGTTATTTGTTGATTACTTGGTAATATTGAAATTCTGACAACACTCTATCCTCTCATGTTGATTTAATTTTATTTGAGCACACATTATACGCGAGATGAATGAGTGAAATGTAACTCAGTCAAATTCAAGTTGTAAACATATATATACTTCCAAAGTTGAGATTCCAAAATAATGATATATATAGTCACCACTTCCAGTCAGGAGTCATCTATTTATTGAATTGGGTATCTCAATTTTCTCTCTTATTAAAGATACAAAACAAAAAATCGTATCAAAGTTCCTGGGTGGCTGGATATCATTAACTTTGCAGAATTCAATGGATAGCTAAGAATCCATGTAGTCCATCACGTATAGTTATAGTTAGTTACGAACATAAAATGATGATGAGGATTAAAGCTACTGATTGGACTGGGGCATTATTTAGATTATGCACGGTTCATGGACCTCCCTTGTGCTCGTTAGCTAACTGTATCTTGGTTTTGTTGCATTTTTGCTTTCTGATGGAGTACTTGTTGTTTTGTTCCATAAACTCAATGATAGTTGGTGGAGTAATGGGGTATGTGAAAGGAGGAAGCCAGAAGTCATTAGTTGCTGGAGGGACATCAGCTTTGGTGCTGTATCATGTGTACACACAACTCCCTGAAAGACCAGTGTATGCATCATCCCTCGGACTAGGTTGGTTGCGAACTTCTGTCGTGAAAATTCAAGTCGTGGCCTTCAGGTTTTTCGTAGTAGCAGTTTTTCTTTCTTGTTTTGATACTGAGTTATCTCTGTTTGGAATGTCCAGGCACCTCTGTGACTCTCCTGGCTGTGATGGGTTCTCGGTTCATGAGATCAGGCAAGTTGTTTCCTGCAGGCGTTGTGTCTCTTGTGTCCCTAGTCATGGCTGGGGGTTACCTTCATGGCATTTTAGGTAGTGCCTGAAGTGACATCTTTTTTAGTTGGTAGAGACGATGGAAAACAGACAATGTGTGGTCGAATAGCTTCAAATAATTTTGCACCAAACTTTGTATCGGCTGGAGGTGATGTGTTATACTGTACTGATACCAAACATTATAGCTAGAAAATAAATGAGCTTATCCTCCATAATATCTTGATGTAAATGAGACGTTGTGTTAGAGTGAAATATGGTTCGTGATATTTTTCGTACTACTGGTGATACTAGAACTATATTTTTTTTTTTCACTACAATAGAAAAATAAAAGAGCATTTTTTTATTTTCATTACCACCTATTTTTTTAAAAAAAATATTAAAAGGGCATTATATATTTTAATGTTATTATAATAATTTTAATTAAAGCTGCTCTAATATATTTAAAATTATTAAGCAATTATAGTTAAAATTATTTTATTATTGATTAAAATTGTCAAAATATTAATTATAATTAATTAAATTTATTTAAAATTCGCTTAATTTGTTCAAACGTTTCCAAAGGCAATTTAGTAATTTTGACAAAAGCCGATTTGATATTTTTAAAAAATAAAATACTTTTTAAATATATTGTTTTAAAATAAAATGTCTGATAATGAAATAAAAATGATTTTTTATAATTCAAATTTTCCTGATTAATCTAAAAATAGAGGGTCTGTTTTTTTATTTGCGGCCATTTATAAGGTAACAGGTTTTGCATATTACCCGCATAAAAGAACATATTCATTTTTAGTTGTTAGAGACGATGGAAAACACATACTGTGTGGTTGAATACTTTTTAATAATTTTATACCAAACTTTGTCTCGATGGAAGTGATGGTTATACTAAATGAGGGACTGTATTAGAGTAAAATATGGTTCGTGATATTTTATCATACGATCGGTGATACTAGAACAATATTATTTTTTTAGCTGCAATAGAAAATAAAAGAGCATTTTTTTTATTTTCATTACCTCTTATTTTTTTTTAAAAAATATATTAAAAGGGCATTGTATATTTTAATATGATTATAAAAATTTTAATTAAAGCTGGTCTAATATATTTAAAATTATTAAGTAATTATAGTTAAAATTATTTTATTATCTATTAAAATTGTTTAAATATTAATTATAATTAATTAAATTTATTTAAAATTGATTTAATTTGGTCAAATGTTTCCAAACATAGAGGTAATTTAGTAATTTTGACAAAAGCCGATATTTAAAAAAAAATAAAACACGTTTTAAATATATTGTTTTAAAATAAAATGTCTGATAATGAAATAAAAATGTTTTTTTATAATTCAAAATTTCCTAATTAGTCTTAAAAATAGAGGGGTCTGCTTTTTTATTTGCGGCCATTTACAAGGTAGGTTTTGGATATTACCCAAAAAAAATACCATATCCATTTTTGACCAAATCACGTATCTTGAGCCCAATTTCTTTTCTATAATGTCCCTCTTCTTTGTTATTTTATTTTTTAAAAAAATAATCTATCAGCCCTCCTCTTTCATCTTTGTTTCCTCCATCATCGAAGCACGACAACAGCAGTACATTGTCGTTCTTTCACCTCTACCCAACAACGAAAAGAGACATGGTAAGGCGGCGACGGTGGCCAACTCTATCTATTTTAAAAGGGGCACTATGGGTGATCTTTCGTCACCCTTCCATCTCAACTTTATTCACTCTATTTTCATGATACTCACATCATTGCGTTGTATTTTTTTCATTTGGTTTCTTTTTAGAATTTTTTGTTATTATTAGAGGTAAAGCCCGACTAGTCGAAGAAGTCAGTCATGAGAGGAGGAAAATGACCACTTTTGGAGAATGAGACTATTCGTCAATCCTTCGCCGGAAGGTAACTCCGGTTGCAAGAGTGTTGGTGCCTCACCAGTGGCGAAACAAATTTTTGATTTCGGATTAAAGATCTAAATTTCGTGTGTTTTAGGGTGATTTTATTTTTTGACCAATAGTTGTTTGATGGAATGTCAAGGAGATGATAATGGAGGAAACTCGTCAAGACATATATGAAGAAGTATGGGTGAGAGATTAGATTTTGTTAAAGAAAAAAATAAAACTATGTATACATTTGATCAAACTTCCATGTATTGTTTAATTTTATCGTTGATATTGGCTTGTGTTTGAAAAAAGTAATAGATATTTTGTGTCTTTTTATCTGTTTATCGAAAGAAGATGATTGTATTATCTTTCGAGCAGTTTGTTTGTTTATCTTAAGAAGCTCATATAAAATGTTGAAGACTATTGATTAAAAAGTTAAATCATAGACTAGATTATCTTCAGATATTATACAGTTTCAATGCAACATCAAAAATAATAAACATAAACAAAGTCATAAAAATAAACTAGTGTTGCTAGCTTTTGGAAATTAACAACACAATGTTGCTAATTTTTGAAAATCAACAACAACATGGTGTTGTTGGTTTTCGAAAATCAGTAACATATATGTTGTTGGTTTTTGAAAATCAGCAACACATGAGTTGCTAGTTTTCGAAAATAAGCAACACATGTGTTGCTGGTTTTTAAAATCAACCTTGTGTTGCTAATTTCTAAAAACCAAAAGTTATATTCTCAAAAATTAAATCAGTAACACATGGCTACTGGTTTTTTTAAAATCAGAAAGACTGTATTGTTGATTTTCAAAAATCAACAACATAACACACTTTTAAAAATCAACAACATTGTGTTATTGATTTCTGCAGATTTAAACTTTAAGAGATCATAACTTTTAACTAAGATTAAATCACGGGAAGCACAATATACAAACAACAATTTACCAAATAATATTGGTGATTATTTGTTTTCCCTTATTATATATGTGGTTTTGAAAATGTCCAAACAACATAGTCTCTCTTCCTTTTTTACTTCTCTCTCTCTCCCATTTTACTTCTCTCTTCCTTTGTACTGTTCATCTAAAAAAATTTCAAACTACTTTTTTTTTTACCATGTTACTGATTTCGAAAAATCAACAACAATAATGTGTTACTAGTTTTCGACAATCAGCAACAACAGCATCAATGTATTGATGGTTTTCGAAAATCAGCAACATTGTGTTCTTGATTTTTGACAATCAACAATACTAGCAACGATATATTGTTGGTTTTAAAAAATCAGCAATAATGTACTGATGGTTTTCAAAAATCAACAACAATGTGTTCATCTGAAAAAAAATTCCAAACCACTTTTTTTTGTTGTGTTACTGATTTTGAAATCAACAATAACATTATGTTGCTGATTTTTTAAAATCAGCTACACAATATTGTTGCTAATTTTTCAACAACATAATATTGTTGATTTTTAAAAATCAATAACACCATTAACAATGTGTTGCTTGTTTTTGAAAATCAGCAGCAATGTGTTGCTGCTGGTTTTTAAAAATCAACAACACTAGCAACAATGTGTTGCTAGTTTTTAAAAATCAACAATATGTGTTGCTGGTTTTAAAAAATCAGCAACAATGTATTGCTGGTTTTCGACAATCAACAACCCTGGCAATAATGTGTTGCTAGTTTTCGAACACCGGCAACAATGTCTTGTTGGTTTTTGACAATCAGCAACACCAGCAACAATGTGTTGCTGGTTTTCTAAAATTAACAACAATATGTTGCTAGTTTTCGACAATCAGCAACATTAGTAATAATGTATTGCTAGTCTTCACATTGAGGAACACAACAAGAGTTCAAAAATGAAGGTATTCTCTCAGGCTGTTGTGAAAACCAACGTGTTATAGCACTGTCAAAGTTTGAAACGAAAGAATCTCAAATCTTCCAAGCAAAAAGAAGTTCTTTGAAAAATGCTTCAACTGTGACCAAGTTGGTTAAAAATCTTCAAAGTGCATGAAGCTGAAAAAGAAATAGGAGGCCAATCTAAATGTGGGAACCAAAAATGAACGATTTCTACGTTGTGGTCTCTGAACTGAACCTGGTAAGTTCAAACCTGCAATGGTGGATTAATATCGGTGCCACCAGATATATGTGCTGCATCAAGGAGCTGCTCCATAACTTTGAAGAAGTTGAAGATGGGGACAAACTATTCATGGGAACTAAGCAATCGTGGGCATTAATGGGCAAGGTAAAGTGGTTACAAAGATGACATCGGGTAAGGAGCTCACTCTGAACTATGTATTGTATGTTTCGAATGTTTGAAAGAATCTAATAACCGAATCACTCTTGAACAAGTATGATTTTCGCATTATTTTTAAGTCAACCAGAGTTGTACTGTCCAAGAATAGAATATTTTTAGGAAAGGATTATGTAACTAATAGATTGTTCAAGCTTTGTGTAATGTACATTAGGTCTAAGGTTAATAAAAATAAAAGTTCTTTCATTTATATGCTTGAGTCTTCTTGTTTATAACATGGTAAATTAAATAAGGACATGTTAACAACGATATATTGCGTAGATTAATAAACATACAAAATATATCTACATTTATTCCACCTTGACCCAAAACACAAGTATGAGACTTGTATTAAAGTGAAAATAGCAAGGTCATCATTTCAACACATTGAAAGAAGCAATGAACCATTCAGCCTAATTAACATCAACATGTGTGATCTTAAAGGTGCATCACTTTTGTTGATGATAACATAAAGCATTATTTGTGTATCTTCTCAAAGGTAAGGATGGAACTATAAAGAAGTTTGTTCTCTATAAAAATGAGGTTCAAAACGAACTTAATAAAAAGTTTATAGTGAGTCGAAGTGACCAAGATAGTGAATATGTATTATCGTTCGCTGAGTTGTGTGTTAAACATGGAACCAAACACGAATAATAGCCCCCTATACTCCTCAACAAAATGGTATTGTCGAGCAAAAAAATCGTACTCTGAAGGAGATAATGAATGTTTTTCTATTGAGTTCTAGACTACTAGAGTACAAGTAGAGGGAAACTGTGTTAACAACTAATTATCTTTTAAATAAGGTGTACCTAAAGAAAATAAATAAGAGCACTTATGAGATGTGGAATGGAAAAAAACCATTCTACAAATACTTATGAATGTGGAGGTGCTTTACCAAAGTTTTGGTGTCTAATCTAAAAAGAATTAAGATAGAACTAAAAATCTATTGTTACATATTTATTGGATATACACATGGAAACAGTGCTTAGCGGTTTTTGTGTATGAATCTCTAATATCGAAGATACACGAGAATTTAATTATTGAATCAAGAAATATCTCATTCTTCGTTTATGTGTTTCAGTATAAAACCCGAGAGGAAGGAGGTTTCTCAAAACGAACATATGAAATACAAGAAGAAGAAAAAGATGAATCAGTTTGGGTTGAGCTTAGATGAGGTAAAAGAGCTCGGTTGAAAAAATTCTTCAAAATGAATTTTATCACTTTCATGTTGGAAAGTGATCCTAAATGTTACTCGTAAGCTATAAGCTCTTCTGATGAACCTCATTGGAAAAAGACAATTGAATCTTAAATTGACTCTATCTTGCAATATCACACTTGGAAACTTATGAATCCTCCGAGAAGTAAATCACTAGGTTGCAAGTGAATTTTTCAAAAATCAAATCAAATCTAATGGCATGATTTAAATACAAGACTAGATTGGTAATTAAAGATTACCAACAAAGTGAAGGTTTAATTAATTTAATACGTATTCTTCGATGTCAAAAAATAACTTCTGTTAAAGTGTTGTTGACTGTTGTCGCTATATGGAATCTAGAAATATATCAAATGGATGTAAAGATTATTTTTCTAAATGAGAATTTAGAAGATAAAATCTATATAAAGCAACATAAAGGGTTTCTGTGCTAGGGAGGAAAATAAGATTTATAGATTGGTGAAATTATTATACGGATTGAAATAAGCTTCAGAGCAGTGACATGAACAATTTAATAATGACATGAAGGAAAGTGGATTTATATGGACAAGATTTTTAAAAAATTCATCAAGAGTGATACTGCATTGGCACGAAGATAAGAGTCAATATTCATCGAAAAATCGAGAAGAGAGTATCTCTCAAATAGAGTACTAATTGGAAGTCTGATGTACTTAATGAGTTGTACATGACTAAACTTATCCTACGCAATAAGTAAACTGAGTAGATTCACAAGTAATCCCGGTGTTGAGTGCTGGAAAGGGAAAACAAGAGTCTTAAAGTACTTGAGATATACTCATGATTATGGACTGTATTTTATGAGATATCCTGTTGTCAGTGTTGTGATTGAAGGATATAGTGATGCGAATTGGATATCTGACATGAACGATTCAAAGTCTACGAGTGAATATTTATTCACTTTGGGAGGTGCATCTATCTCGTGAAAATATTCCAAATAAATCGTAATAACCAAATCCACGATGGAATATGAGTTTGTAGCTTTTCGAAAATATGGTGAAAAGGTTGAATGACTACGACAATTTTTAGAAGATGTTCTTAGATGGCCGAAACATGTCTCGACAATTTGCATACATTGCGATAGTCAATCGACAATTAGTTAGGAATAAATTCATTTGTATAATGATAAGTTTAGACATATATGTTGTAGGCACAATATCATTAAGCAACTACTCTTAACGGGAATTATCATCGTTGACTATATTAAGTCAAAAGATAACCTATTGCTAAAACCAAACAAAATGAACAAACCTAACAAATCCATTTAAAAAAAAATGGTTTGGCTTAATAATAAATAAGTCCAATAAAAAATTTAGAGTCTAAATATTCGATTCGATTCAAAAATTTAGTCTATTTGGTTTAACCAAATAAGAAATTTTAAAGCCGAACCCAAACCAAATTTTTTTTAAAAAAACAAATTTTCAAATAAACTAAACTAAATTTTTAAATTCAATTTAATCGATTTGTTCGGTTTAACTAAACTTTTGCTCACCTTTAGTCCTAACTATGGTTAGGCAAAGGGAAGTCTAACGAGCAGTTGGTAGAGTTCAAGTGGGTCAAAAGGCTAGTCAGACACTTGGTAAGGAAGTCCTAACAAGTTATGATTGACCGAAATATTGGACAAGGAAACCCTAGACTCAATTGAGTGAGTTAGGGTTGGAGCAATCGATTGGGTAATTGATTGGCCCAAGTTTTAATCGATTAGTGGATCGATTGAGAGTATTATAGCAAAGAGGCGCGGTGAATCGATCAAGTAATTGATTCAGTCAGAACTCAATCAATCAGGTAATCAATTAAGAGATTGTCACGAGCAAACAGAAGGTGGCTCGCAATAAACATCACTATTGATCGATTAGCTGATCAATTAAGAGGAGTTTTTCGTGAAGCACAATAGCTTCCTCGTGAGAGCGTGATCGATTGGGAGAACTCGCGAGTGAACAATGGAGTTCGTAATCAATTGGGCGATCAATTAAGAAGACCTGTAATCGATTGGTTAATGGACAACTGGATGCGCTCGGATCTGACGTGACAATCGATTAGGGGTAAGGCCAATTGATTGGGAGCCCTAATCTTCGGGTTATAAAGGCGACGATGAAGATTCAAACTATAAGACTTATTATTTTTCAGGAATTTTTAGAAATTTTACAAGATTTAATCAGAGCTTGTATGACAAGTTCAAATGGATGAATTTATTAGACTTAAAGAAAGCATATTTGGAAT